>PVJC01029683.1:0-21719 GCA_004026665.1 Murina feae | reverse complement strand
AAGGCTCTATTCTCTCAGCCCTGAAAATGCAGGAGCTATTCCAAGTCCTTCCTAAATTAGTCGGATGTAGCTTAACTGAATTACTCAGAGACACATGGCTGATCTGGAGCTGGGATTTAGAACAGGGCTCTCTGCCTCCAGAAATAGCCCCCCTCCACCCCCCACCCCCCCACTAAACCTGCTCCTTAGACTCACTTGGGAAGCTTGTAAGAAACCAGAAACACTTGGGACCCAGCCCCTAACCTGTGGAATCAGAATTTCTGGGGATGGCATCCATGCAGCGGTTTCCTTTTCTGAATGGTCCCGTGTGATTCGGATATGCAGTCAGGGTGGACAGCCTCTGCATTGGGGCCCTCGTCTCTCCTATTTCGGAACTGAACATGTCTGATGGTTACAAGTTCCTCTTCTGGTCACCAAGAGACTGCTTTGAACGCCTGCTACTCCATGTGCCCTCTGGGGACGCAGCCGTAGCCTTGGGCACCGGTTAGAAATGCAGACTCTTGGGCCTCATCCCGGACCTACTGAACCAGAACCTGTGTATTTCACTCAGCGCCCCCTCCTCCCCCAGGTGTATGTTAAATGAGTGCTATCATAGTGTGCCCCAGAGAGGACGCACTGGCTCCCGGGGCTGTGAATGGGTACTGCTATCAACACATGCACAGCAGTAACTACCCCCTTCACCGTCCAGCCCTTCCCCCCACCAAAAAGATGCCCACCCCCACCAGGCAGTGTGTGGCCAAACCCCTTTGGGATAGACTGGATTAAACAAAGTCAAATTACTTTCTCTACTCTAGGCTCTAGCAAAACCTATAACGTTAAAGTGGTAATGTGTGCCATAAATCTCCAAGAGGAGAAATTTCCCAAATATTTATGGCTCCAGTGCCCTGTAACTCAGAAGTCCTATTAACATCTTTTGCAGACAACGTGTTCCCAGGGACATATTATGGAAAATATATATTCAGAAGAGATGCGCTTTTTTTCTTCCCTCCATGGCCACTCTGCACACCTTTTCACAGTTAGGTGCTGGCTATTTGCTTATTATTCTGAATATTGGTAGTCGTCATAAGAGTATAGTCACTTTTATCAAGCATTCACTTTGTACATCAGGCGTAGTGCTAAGTACTTATAGTGAATTAACTCATTTTGTCTTCTTAACTACACTGCTAGATAGAGATGGCTTGTATTGCCACTTTACGGTGAAGAAAACTGAAGAATAAATGAATTAGGTCACTTGTCCAAGGTCAAACAGCTGGTAAATGCTGGGTGCAAGATTTTAACCCTGGCCATCGGCTCCAGGGCCTTCCCTTTAATCACTTGACTATTGGAAAAGGGATCAATTCTGAGATGGGCCCATAGATTTTCTGAGCTTAACCCATCAGTATAACTTCTAACTGATAGGATGTAAAAAGAGCCAGAATCTTGGCTCCCACACTCAAGTGCACTCAGCCACCAGGAGACCTCGGGCTGACATTGCAAACCCTGTCTGAAAGGGAGTGAACATCGGAGCATGCGTGCAGTGCTGACATGCAATGGCTGCCAGTCCAAGCTTCATATTAACATGTGCACACCTTGCTCTTGGATGGGGCTCATAGTGGGGACCACCGGGTCTTGATCTTCCATCCCCTCCATCGATCAGTCTGAAACACACACCAGCAAGCCCAGGGTCTCCAGGCACAGCATCCATAAGATGGTGCCAACCCACAGACACTTAAACCATCAAGCAGAAACACCCCAGAGACCAGTCAAGCTGTTCCCAACTACAGGCCGATGGACTCAAGTGGATAAAAGGTGGGAGGGAGCCCACTGCAGAGGTGGGAACTGGCATCGCTGTTAAAGCTGCCCTGGGTTTGGGGCTCAGGGTGAATCACTCAGAGGAAGGTTAATGGCTCCTAAAGGGCAGAGCTTTCTGCAGGCACCTAATTAGTAAAAACAGGCTCTGTGAGAAAGGCCAGTGAGGGTCCCTTCTATACAACTGAAATAATTCTGCCTCATTCTTCACAGCAGGAGCCTGGGACCTGGGGAGCCCAAAAGTGAGCATCCAGGAAGAACACTCACTGGGGAGCAGGGGAAGAGGGGGTTCACATTTGGCTGGAGTGCTGGAGTGTGGCCGTAAATAACGATAACACTAAGATCCTATCTATGGGCTGCTGCCCACCCTGAAGATATGTGGTTTTAAATACTCACAATTCTTCCTTTGACAAATATTTGAGAGTTTACTTTGTATCATCCACTAATCCATTGGCAGCTATAGTAGGTGGAATAATGACTACACACACAACACACACACACACACACACACACACACACACACACAACAGGGGACTCTGCAGCTGTGGCTGAGGACCTTGCAATGGGGAGATTATCCAGGTGGATACGATGTCCCGAACATCACATGGAGTCCGAGGGAAAAGGGACTAGTGAAAAAAAGCAGGAAGAAGCTCTGTCCCTAGCTTAGAAGGTGGAGGGAGCTCCTGGAGCAAGGGGTGTGTGTGTGTGTGTGTGTGTGTGTGTGTGTGTGTGTGTGTGTGTAGAGGTGGGGGTGGGGCTCCAGAAGCTGGAAGAAACAAAGAGAGAACAGGACCCTGCCTTGGAGCCTCTAGATCAGAAACAGGGCTGCACGTGCTTGTGTTCGCTCAGTGAGGCCCATCTTGGACTCTGGTCTACAGAATTGGAGGCAAATACATTTCCATTGTTTTAGCCACCACATCTGCATCGATGTTTCACATCAGCGATGGAAAACGAACACAACATGGCAAAGAACGTGCTCTCGTGGAGTTTAAGTTCTTGTGAAGCGCCCTGTGAATGTCACTGTACTGGTTTGGAAGAGCAGCAGACAGATACAGGAGAGCTAAACAGCCTGGCTCCATGTATTCAGTTAATATCCCAGAGAGACAGGGCTTCAACTGAAGTAGAACCTGAACTAGGACTCAGCAAGTCCAGCTCCAGAACTTTATCGCACCAACCATCCCATGCTGTGTGACCCCAACGCTGGGCGGCCCCCATACTACCCCATACTTTCTGTTTTCTGTTAGGTGGGCAGGTATGGTGTGAAATTACGGATCTGCCCTCTGGAAACCATAGTTCACTCACATTGGTGGGACTCAGATGGGTTTTAACCTCAGAACTCACCTTCCTCAGTTTCCCTGACTCATTCCCGCTCCTCCTTCCTTTCCCTGAAGCGACTGGGAGAAGATGCAGACACTGCCTCTCCCTGTGGTCCAGGCGTCACTCTCCCAGCACATGCCACTGGGTCCTCCCAGCTTCTGCGGCTAAAGCGCTGGCCGAGCAGCCTTATTTTGGGGCCAGCTTATCCACAAAGCAGGGCGATGCCTGGACCACTAACATGGGTGGACAGGTTACCCACTCCTCGTGGTTGTCAGGCATTTTTATCTCTCCCCGTAAGGCACCTCTTCTGCTATTCCAAAGGATGAGTCTTTTCTCCCAAATTCCACCAGCTGCTTAGACCCTAGCCCAGGCTGGGACCTACAATCCAGGCGTGCTTTCTCCTGCTCCTGAGTCACAAGCATTAGACAGTATGTTTTATGGCCAGGCTTTTCCAGAACCACTTCACAGTTAACAGTTGGTCAAAACAGCAGAGTAACAGAGTGTGCCGCTAAGGGCCAGTGATGTTTTTTTTCTAAGTTTCACCTACTGAGCTACTGCCTGGCCAAACCATGCTTCCAGATTTGGCCCAAGTTATCATGGAGGTAGGTTTCTAAATAAGGCTCGAACCTATTTATGGGAGCAAAGAACTGGGACAGAGGGAGTGCTTTAAGCGTACAGTGGCACAAGGGGACTATGAAGCCTTGGAATGGATGTTACAGGTTATGTTAATGTGGGAAATGCTCCCTCTACATGTCACTACAATGGTCATAGAAGAGAGTGCACAGCATAACATGCCTACTGTGCGTGCAGGCAGAGAACAGTGAGCACGGGAGCCCAAATGCCTCTAGGCATAGTTAACAGTGCCACACGTGCTAGTATAATGATATTCTTTTTATTTTATTTTTAATCTGTACTTTGACATAGATAATGCAATCATCACATGTTCCTTTCAAACCGATTATGCCTCGGAATGCATCCAGGGGCTCGGAGGAGAAAACAGCCCATCATTCCTTGGTGGCTTTATCAAGCCTTCATTCAGTGGCTACACATTGCAGATGTATTGCAAGCTGAGCGCAGGGATAGGCACTGGAGAAACACAAAGGAGTGTGGCCCACACGCCTGGGCTCTCATGGAGCTCACAGTGTAATGGAAGTCAAAGGAAGGAAAATAAGCAAGCTAATGGCAAAGTCTCTTGCATCATCTTGTAGCCCACCCATCAGGTCTGTAACAGTACTTCTGTAAATGGTGACCTGTTAACTAATATGTGACTGCAGGTAAACAGCCTCTTTGCTTAAAGATTCTAGGAACTATCTTCAAAAGAAGCAGAGTACAACCTTGAGACATTCCAGCTCTGGGAGATTTACTGACCTTCAACCAATTATCTGAACAGACTGTGCTGGCTCACACATAGTCCCCTCAACAGAGAACTCTCAACCCCTTCCTTTTGATTCCCCTATTTCTTTTTTTTTCTACTCTTCCTTCTCCCTCCTTATAAAAACCCCTGCTTCTGCTTGTGTCCAGTTGTTGAGATGGTCTTCTGAAGCTGCCAGCTCCTGAATAAACCTAGTTTCCTCCCGCCAACCCCTGACTCTGGATTACTGGCTTTTGAATGGCAGGCAACTGAACCTGGGTTCAGTATTAATCTCCATGATGACATCCCTCCTGATGCCCTGGCCTCTCACATTGGTTTTAGCAGCTTTCACTCTGTCTCAGCCACCCGCTGACATCACCCCTCCAAACTCATTCATTTGTAAAGACTTCCAACTCTAAAATCATCTCTCTCCACACCTCATCTTTCAAAAAAAACCCAAAAACGATAGTAAAGCGTGCTGGTCCTTGGTGATCTATTCAGACATATGAGTCTTCTACATTTGTCTGGTTCAACTCCTGTATACAAATTCCATTTATCATGCTAACTCTTCTACAGCTAAGACTCTGCCCCAGTTTCCACATTTCCCCAGGACCCTGGACCCAGGACTGAAGGTCACCTGGCTTTACTAATCTGCCTCCCATTACCCCTGCTACCCGTTTCCTTCCTATGAGTTAATACAATGATGGACATGGTTTATACAAGGCCCATCATGATGTCAGTAGACCTTCACAGCTCAAGCACATTTCCCTGTCCAAGCTGTCCAAGCATTCACCAAGGGAGTCATAGATCATTCCCCACCCCAGGTCCCTGACCTTAAGCCCTGACCGTAAAATGGATTATCCCGAAACTCTCTGCTTATCGATAGCCCCTGGCGCCAGCAACACCCGGGGGAAGCTCCATACATTCCAAAGACTCCTTCCTCCTACCCAACCCCTCTCCTCCCTTACCCGCCCCAGACCTTAAAAACCCAGTCCAGTTTGGTTCAGGTGCGGCTCCCCAGGCCCCTCTCCCTTCCCAGGACCGGTGGACCCGTCCGTTTGCTCCTAATAAAGCCTGGCTGATTTTCCATTTGGCTCAATCTTTAATTCTTCGATGGCTTAATTAAACATTCCCCAGCTCCAAGGCCATGCTTCCACATGCTGCAGAATTCCTCGCCTTTACTGTTATCCTGACCTTCTTCCCACTGACTCCCTTTCTTCGGATGACTGGACATCTTTCCTCTAGTAAACACTTCAAGGACATCTGGTCCCAGAGAGAATCCGAGGGGGAGAGGGTTGAAATAAAGAAGTGAAAGGGCCAATGAGAATGCAGAATTGAGCAAGGTGACATGGGAATCTCCAGGTTAAACACCTCTCCCTCAAATATTTAATAAACACTGCAAAGAAAGGACTCCTCCCCCCCCCCCCCCCCCCCGGGGAGTGACAGAGAATGAGAAAAACAACACAGAGGTACAGGTATCAGAAAGACATAAAGATCTTAGCAGATATCTTAGTTCCAGAAAGATAAAAATATCATTATCTATTATCTGACAGGTCCTCTGGGCAGTTTTTACAGGTAATCTGTAATGATCAAAAACACATTTTCAAGGTTGTATTGTTATACACTTGTTATAGATAATGAAACTGGGCTCAAGTTAAGTGATTTGCACAGAACCAATATGTTTGGGAGCCAGACTTTTGAACTCAAGCCAGTTTGAGCCTAAGTGTAAGACATGCCCTCTTCCCTTAACTGTTAATATTGCAGCTGGATGGAGGAAAATAAACAGAAATTGAAAAGAACTGCTATGGGAATTCAGAAAATAACTCCAATTGGCCCTGAAACCTTCTGCATCACGCAATGCACCTTTTTTTTCCCCTGCTCATGTGAGCAGATTAAACTAATAGATTATGAGCATTATTCTTAAGCAACTTATATCAGGGCTGATGGGAGTCTGTCCTTGAAAGATAAGCTGCATATCAGCACTGAGGGAAAATGAATTAAAATGCAAATCTGAGTGTGCCCCCATTGTTAGGCTATCTTTAATAGATATGTCTTCCTGAATACATCACAGGCAAAAACTGTCAGTTTGCATCCCAAATAAAGCAAAACCAACCTCTAATGGCATTTCAGAGAGGGTAAAGTTTATAATTGGATTTTGCCAAGGGTGGAATTCATAGTTGACCTTCACCTGGACTTGTAATCTTTGCCTCATGGGAGAGGGAAAAAAAGGACAATGACCTCCCCTCCCTGACCCCCATCTGGAGCAGTGGTTTGACTGAGCACCAAAACCTCAGCGCAGGGGAAGGGCACCCTACATCTTCTGATCGCCTATCCCAAAGGGAGCAGAAGATGTAGGCCCAGGACTGCGCCCATGATTGCTGATGACCCACCTTGAGCAGGTTGCCAAAGACTGGGCACTGCACTTCCAAGTGACTAAAGGGCAGATGGAACTCTCTGAGCATGCTCTGTCTTTAGGTTTCCGGATTTCCCAACTCACTAAGAGTCAGTGCTGCCCTCGCAAGAGAAGATCCACATCCAAACTGTAGGATTCCAAAGAGCAATGCAGCACTTAGACACTGCACAGCCTGGAACATCCAAAACCTGTCATAAAGCTGCCATAACTTTGGAAATGACAATAATGGCAACAATAGCTAACATTTGCACTTAAAAAGCCAAATAAGAAGTGAAGGTGAGTGCTACAGACTTCAGAATAAGAGGGAGGTAGAAACCAGGCTGGTAATAAAAGTCTACAGAGAAAGTATAGTCTGTAGCTGTCCCTGGAAAGGTAAGGAAGGTCATCGAAGAACAGTTTTAAGCAAACACGCAGCAACAATGAGAGCGTGTACTAGCGACACTGAGTATGACGAACATGTGTTTTGGATCCTCCTACGCCCCCTTTGGACTGTTTTTAGTCCGTCCCACTAGTCCAACAAAGAGCTCCCTTCTCATCACACGACCGGCTTCCCAAAACACAGGGTTGGGCATATGACCACGCAGAGTAGCCAAAGTGGTCACTGGCCCAAGATGGGGCATGTGAGACAGACAGAAAGACACCTCCCTTATCCAGGGACTCTTAGGATCCCAAGAGTGAGGTCTCTTCTTTTTCTGAAGACAAAGACACTGATGAAGTTAGAGTCTGCACTTTTGGGGTCATCCTGGTCACCACATGAAGACAACCTATCTGCGAATAAAATCAAAATAGGAAAATGAATCAGAGATAAGAAACAGAAAAAAAGGAAAAAACAGAGAGAAAAAGAGAGCCCTTGGTGACACTATTTGAGCCCCTGAATCTGGCCACCTGATGCTTAGTGAGCCAATGGAACTTGCAGTTAGGTGAGACCACCTACATTCCCTATATTATTTGTCTGAGTTAGGTCCCTGTCCTTCAGATCCTAAAGAATCCTGAGCTGTACTGAGTCCATTCCAGCAGGAGGGGAAGGGCCAGGAGATGGAGGAGGCTTGAGCAGTAGGTGGGTGCCATGTGTCAAGGTCAAATACCTCACTGCATGGCCAACTAAAATGTTTTCTACCTTGAGAACCGGAAGCCAATGGAAGAAAAGCAACTCAATTATTTATTTATAGCGCCAATGTGAAGATAAAAGACTACAATCTGTGTCAGAACTGCATCCCTTTGTAGGAATAATTTTCACTTCACCATGTGTCTGGGGGTGGGGTGCATGCACACATCTCATTTAAGAAACATTACCCGCCCCCACCCTTTCTCATCAAATTCAGTCATTGGGGGCAATGTCCAAGCAATTCCAGGATGCAAGTTTGATAGTCTCCTTTTTCTCATGCATCTTCCCACTTTACCACTGGCCTCTCCTTTTCCCTGCACCTTAAAAACCTCATTCACCTTCCACAGCTGAGTGATCAGACGGCTCAGAGTTCTTGTAAATAACCCTTAGCAATTGCCGAGTCCTGACGGTGCTGAACAAGAAAGGAAGAGAGCATTTCTCTGTAGCCATAAAACATTTCATTTCCCCATGTGTGTTGTGAGTTTATCCATTCACGTGCATATTTATCAGACATGCAACTTCGGCTTTTCAGGGAGATTGAAAATCAAGCCCAGAAAAGCTTAACTCCTTGAAATGATCCACCAGAGGGCAGACTTGTTATCTTTACTGGGTTTGGAACAAAAACGAGCTCTTCGGAAGCCACACTTCTGCACATATGGCTGCTTGCTAAGTACTGTTTCCTTCTTGGTTTTTATTGCCTTCGTGTAATGAACCCTGTAACTCATCTCACATGGCAAATAGGACTGCATGGCTGTTTCTCTTTGGCAGCTGTAAATGTTATTATTTTCAAAGATGATTATTTTCTGCCAATGAACAGCTAAATATAAAAAACAATGACAATGACCTATCCTTTAATGAGCACTTACTATATATCATGACCGTCATTCAGCCCTTTAAATGCATCATCTTCGGAATAACCTTATCAGGTGGGTACTAATGTTATCTCTATTTAAAAAATAAAGAAACTGAGGCTCAGCAGTTCATTAATTTACCTAAAATCACATGACTAGTCCGTGAAAGATAGTTCCTTGATTGTAGCCAAAATAATCAAAAGCCAAGTTCTTAACGTACAGCAAAAATAATATATGTGATATTATTAATATACATATAAGTCATACCATGAATCTTTTACATTTTTAGATCTATTTAGCCATTGCATACTTTTCCCAAAAACCTTTATAATATCTTTGAATAAAAAGACTCAACTTTGTAGGATTCTGATTTTTAGATGGTATTTAGGATTATATGGAAGTCAGCATGGCAAACACATGGCCAGTTTTCTTGTGATGAGCTCCATTGAGTGTGTTTAGATTCAAACATTTAAGAAAATACAAAAAAAAAGAAATTTTGTTGAAAATGACACTTCTACCTGGTGTATAAATGTTAGAAATGCAACATGACCAGAATAGAAACAGATAAGCAAAGAACAGTCCCATTACCTAAAGAGATCATCTGTAGAACTCGGGCTTAATTTATAATTATTTAAAGTATTACCAAGCTTATAGTACAGAAGGAGTAATTGGCATTGAGTATAGTTCAGAAATGTAGAAGCACAAGTATCTAATGATTTTGAATATTTAGGCATAATATCACAACAAACAAGCCCCTCTGGAGCTTACCGTCTTTGGATGATTATTAATATCACAAAATCTGTAGTTTATTTATTTTTTTAATTTAATTTAATTTTTTTTTATTTTGCTTAAAATATTACAAGTGATAGGTAGGTAGGTCTCCATTTTTCCCCTTGCCCTTCCCCCTTCCCCCCCCCCCCCCCCCCCCCCGTTTCTTGTGTCCATTGATTATGCTCATATGCATGTGTGCCAGTCTTTCGGGTGCTCCCTGTAGTTTAAAGCACAACAAAGCAGCAATGTTTGACAGATAGGAATTGTGCTTCTCACTTCCTCCCGAAACAGGCGCTTTTTTCATACTTGCTTCTCTTCTTTCTCCATATTGCACTTAATTAAGATTTCGGTAAAATTATTCCTATAGGCCGCCATCAACTCATACACACTGCCGATTTAGGTTCAAATGTCAGGTGGACATGACGTTTTTACATATGAGTGGTTCTGTAAATTATTTAAAAATGTGTGCTGAACCATTCTGAAAGAAACTAATAATAACCAACAAAGACGTTGTGATCCTGAGGCTAAGATACCAAGACATTTTTCAAGCTCAGAGAACATCCAATGTTTACATGAAAACCCCAAAGTCAATGAAAAGAAATTAACATACCAACCCATCTTAAAAAATAGCCCTCTAAAATGCATCTGATTTTACAATCTGGAACCTTCCAGCCGCTAAGGTATTTAGTATAATCAAGGGTTGCGACAACTATGAACTTTCCCTTTCTTTATGCTCATGCAAGATAATGTGCCACCAAAAACTGTTTATTTTACATTTCCCAAAAATATATAACTGCCTTGGCAAATATTTCATGGCAAATGGTATAACCACTCCCCCAAAGCAATTTTCAAGAGAGTCTAGTGATCTTCTGGCCAAGAGAGCCCCCTTGGCCTGTGCCCACCCTCTCATCACTTGCAGAAATTCTCCTTTCAGGCAGGGGGCCCTTCATTCTAGGGACCCACTTACACAGCGCCTTTGTGTTCAGTCCAGTGTCCAAAGGATAATTCATAATTAATCTTTCCTGAGCCTCACTCTATTCTGAGTTATTATTGGCACTGTTCTTCTCCCTTTGTGGTTTCTGAACAGCCCATAATGTACAACCCTCTGAACCTGATGTGGGCGATGCCTTTCTAGGATTGTGGCAGGAGATCAAAGTATTCATGGAATGTGGAGTTGATACTGAGAGGGTTTGTGCGAAGTATCTCAGGAAGGGACCAGCAAATGCAGAGCCCCGTGATGGGCACAAGCTTAGCTTAAGAGAGCTGACAGGGGTTGAAGAATATGAGATCAGAGAGGCATCAGGAGCCAGGTTATGGAGAGCCTCCCAGACGAGGCTAAGGGCTTCATGCTTTGTTCTAACCATGGTGTGAAGTTATTCAATGCATTTGGAGCATCGCTCTGTCTGGATGTGGGGGAATTAAGATGTAGGAGTTCAGTTATGAGGATCTACTAGGAAGTAGCTAAGGATGGGGGGTGTTTGACCTGGGATGGTAACACCAGGAAGGCAGAGAAGTGGGTAGACTTGGGATATAATTCAAGGAAGAGCTTACAGGATATGTTGAAGGACTAAGTGTGATACATGCAGGGAATTCTGGAATCAAAGTTGATGCCTCCATTTTTGGCATGACTGAGGTGTGAGCATTGTGAATGTCAGTGAGGAGAACAACCTCAAGGTCATTGTATTGACCTGTGGTCGGGGGTGGGTTTAAGCAAGTCTCAGGTTGTTATTAAGCACCAGGTCACTGCTCCCCAAAGTCATTACAGCACCTCAAGACAGACGAGAAAAGAGACCAGCATGAAGCTGAAGAGAGACTAACTCAACGCTTCAAATGCTCTCCTTGGCACTTTGAAGGAGCATTTTTCCTTTCTACAGGCACATCATGTCAGCTTTCTATTTGCCTCTTTTGTTTGTGAGGGCAACAGGTGGAACCAAATCACAGCCCTGCCACATTGGTAAGCAAATATAGGATTCAGCCTTAACACAGGAGCTCTCCAGAGATGCTGAAAATCGAGTAAAGAACACAGTCCCCTGTACTTGGGTCTTGCTTTCACATGCCATTTTCTCATCTGAATGTGTTCCTGGAAAGCCAATGGACAGAGGGGAGAAGCAGAAGAAGTGACCCCTTCATTAATTCCATGAGTGCTTAGTGGACACTTACTGTATGGCTGACACTGCCGGGTACTGGAACAGAGGGGTTTCTGCCTTCCTAGCTTATAACCCAGTGGTGGACACAAACATTCCTCCAAGAATCCCCACAGTAGAACTAAAATTACAACCATGGCAAGAACTGAAAAAAAAAGAAATGCTTGTCCCCATGAAAGCTTGTGACAAAAAAATGTCACCCATGAAGAAAGGGCTAGACAACCAACTTCACTTGTGGTAGATTCCTAAATCAATTCTCTTAGAGTTTAGGATCTTGGACCCCTTTTTCCCATAGCTATATAATTATAGAGAACAAAGTATTAAAATGGGGAAAAAGTAACTTTTACTAATATAGACATACAGCACAATGTTTTCCAATAAAAGCTCAACACAGGGGTTTTTGTCAGATTTTTCTTTGTCATCCACAATGAAAGTCATAGGAACTACCCAATAAATATTTGTTAAATGAAACTAACAATTTGGAAGGAGGTTTTAAAAAAACCGTACCACTCCATTTTCTAGAACATTAAAGCTGAAATGATAATAAGTTTCACTGAAAGGTAATCATGTATAAGTATTCCAATAAAATTTAAATTTGGGTTTAGATAAAAATCAAATGAGACTCGTTATGACTGAAGCTCAAAGGACACTTCCCCAACATGTAGAAATGGTTATGAGCTGCCATTACTTCTGTCACTATTGACTAACAAGCTGAACCTCATTGAGCTTCTGAAACAGAACAGCCTTATTCACAACGGTCTCATTGCTTTGAAGTCCATTACCAGTGAGTCATAATCTCCAGTTCAATCCACCTGCTCTCAGCAAAATACTCAGCAGAACTCACTCCCACCCAGCCAGTGACAAGCAGAGTTCCTCAGACCAGCAATATGTCTGGTGCCTAGTGACCAGGGTGGACATTACTGTTGATGGTGCAGAATCCATTCCATCTTCCCTCTCAGTTTCATTGCAGGGTGCCTCCCCTCTCCTAGTTTCCATGTGGTTTGGATATAGTTGACTACAAAGTTAACCTCCGTCTTCAAGGGTGGTCATAGGACCAGTATGGGACAATCAGTATAACGTATCTTTCTATCCAAGTGATTAGTGTAAGGATTAGTTTAAGTATTGATGTGCTACTTAAGTCCATCCACTATGATCATGCAGGCTACTGGGACAAGTGGCTTTCTTTTCACCAAGGGTCACAAAGGTGATAGGCATAAGTCTGAAGCTGCTGATGGTCATCTTTATCACCTCACAGAAAAATCTACAAGGCAATAAAACACAGGAAAAGCCAATCACGTGAGCCTATAAATTGGTCTTTGGCTTAAATTAGGTGAAGTCTGTATCTGGTATCTAATCTAATAAAAGAGTAATATGCAAATTGACCCTTACTCCGTTACAGCCAAGCCACGCCCACCCGGCAATCAGAGCAGCTGTATGCAAATTAACCCAGCCAAGATGGCTGCTGGCAGCCACGAAGCTAGAGCAAACAGGAGGCTTCCGTTGCACAAGCGATGGAGTTGAAACTGCCTGCCTAGGCTGGCCGGGCCTCTGCTCAAGGCAACAATGTTTCAATTATAGAAACCATGGAGCTGAAGCGAACAGGAGGCTTCGTTGCCAGACTAGACCTCCGCTCAAGGCAACAAAGTTTCAATTATAAAAGATAAATAAACCCCAGAAACCTGATTCCAGCCGGCCTCACTGGGATTTTGGGTCAATGGAAGCTGTGGGCAGCCTGCAAATGGCCCTCAGCCCCTCACCCAGGGCTGGCTAGGCACCCCAGTAGGGACCCAAAACCTGAAAGGGCTGTGAGCAGCCTGAAAATGGCCCGCAGCCCATCATCCAGGCTGGCCACACCCCAATGGGGTGAGGGTCTACACTGGGGGGCTTGGCAAGCCTGCAAACAGCCATCAGCCCCTCACTCACACTGACCAGGCACGCCAGCAGGAGGACATCCCCAGAGGGGTCCCAGACTGCGAGAGGGCACAGGCCAGGCTGAGGGACCTCCTGAGTGCACAAATTTTTGTGCACCAGGCCCCTAGTATATATATAAAACCCTAATATGCAAATAGACCAAATGGCAGAACAACTGAACTGGTCGCTATATGTGCACTCTCCACCAGAGGGCACGTGCAGAACATGGTGGGCATTGGCAGCTATAGGGAAGGGCTCTAGAGTTAAGCCTCAGGTTGACCTGTGGCACTGCCACAAACAAGTCCCAGCTTAGAGGGCACAGCCCTCTTAGCTTAATTAAGCTTGACCTTATAGCCTCCCTAGATCCTTCCTGGGTAGCTAATGGGCTGTCAGAGGTACAGCAAGTACTGCCAAAACAAGTGAAACTCACAAGAACATTGTAACTATGTTGACCACCACCTTGTTTTTCTCTGACTATAAAATAAAGCCTCAGCTTGCTGGCTGGATTCTTCTCTATGGCCTTATCCAGGCACTGGAGATCCACAGAGCCCTAGCTATATTCTCTTTGTCTGTCTTTTCTTTAATCCTTCGCTCCCTCCCCCCTCAGACTTACTGAACCCTTGGCTGTGCTGGCATGGCACAGGCAGCAGGCGGCAGAATGCAGAACATGACAGGCATCAGCCTCGGCAGGATGTGGAGCAGGTGAGCAGGGGCGCCAGACCACAGCGGGGTGCCAGTCGCTGGGTCACTGTAATCGGGGCAAGCCTCTGATGGTTACTGAAAATTATTTGCTCCCATGCACTGCGATCCCACCTGGAGCTTGCACATGCTGCTGGTGCCAGCCCCGCTTGCACCCGCTGTCGGCACCTGTGCCAGCCCTGATTGCTTGGTGCCATCAGTGAGTGTAAGCAGTAGTTGCCAGCCTCAATCCAGCCCCAATCACCCCTCAGGGCTTCTCCACCTCCCACTGCTCCTCAGGGACCATTGGGATGGCAGCCACAGTTTGCACCCACTGACAACACAGAGCAATTGGGGCCAGCGCCAGCAGTAGGTGTGAGAGGAGCCAGCACCATCAGAGCATGGGAGTAGTAGTGGCTGGAGCGGGGCTGCCAGCACACCAGGGACTGAGACCACAGTGGGAGGGTCACAGAGAATGGGCAGAGAGTTCCTTTCAAGGTGCACAAATTCATGCACTGGGCCTTTAGTATTGGTAATAAACAAGTTATTCATGGTCTAGTTAAAATTCAAATATAAAGGAATACCCTATATTTTATCTGGCAAATCTATGGCCAGGGCAGTAGGAAACTTGGTTTCTGGGCCTAATGTGGACACCCACCTACTATGTATGCTAAAATTGTATCATCATCTGTAAGATTTATGTATCTTATACTTCATAGGGAACACAAATAAATTTAATCATTATAAAAATAACTTCAAATAAATCTATTCTATAGACTGCCCATTTCAGCAACAATGCTCAGTGGCAGGTAACGGAGGATCCCCCACATGGAGCTATAAATAAGTCCATCTATAAGCTCATATACTCAGATGTAAGGAGGTCGGGTAACTCAAGTTACATAAGTTTTGGGCAGCAATGGGGCTGTTCTCTCTCACTCCCCCAACACCCTGAGCCTACCCCTTGCTTGTTTGGCTGGCTTTTCTCACAGTTACTAGATGAACATAACAGCTTCTCACATAACCATGTCAAGAGTCAAAAATAAGCATTCTCTCTGCATGTCTCTGTGAAGATCAAGGAGACACCTCAGACAACCTCTAGCAGAAATCCTCATGTCCCATGGCCAAGAAGGAGGTCGCATGCCCCCTTTGTCACATTACTAACAAGGAAATGTTCTACAGTTGGTCACAGCTAACGAGGAGTCACTTTCTAAAGCTTGCAGAGGCTCCTGTGGAACCCATAGCTTTACCTCCCTTTAATAAAACCAGTGGCCTATTCACTGGGCAGGGGGAGTGGCAGTAGGCAGCTTATCTATAATGTCTGACACTCCTGCATCAGTTCGTGTGTTCTGAGAAGTAACAGAAACTTCTTTGGGGGCAGAATGTGGATTTTAAAAGATAATTTAGATAGACTAATTGGACAGAGCATCTTAGGTAAAGGAAGAGCTGGCTGAAAAGTACCTGGGTTACTGCTTCTGTGACCTCAGACAAATCCATTCATTTTGATTGGCCCCAGTCTGCTCCTTCTTAAAATAGGAAGCAGAGTCCCTGTCTTAAGGGAAGTGGGGAAGAGAAAATGACACCATGCATTTATCAGAGTGCCTGACAGAAGGAATTTCAAATACCAGTGGCTAAGATCATCTTAAAATGTTCATTGAGAGAAATAATTAAAAAGTCTCTCAAAGTGAAAAATAAAGTGGATTCTGTTAAATGGGTGAGTTCCAAAGAAAGGCTGGCAGGTTGGCAGTACTGATTCCCACATGGCTGATTCCATTCTCAACCACTTGCCATCTTCCAGTCAGACCTGGGCGGGGGTAAGGGGAGCACTGCAAGGATCTGAGTCTGGGCCACTGTACACAGTGGTGGTCAGACGGCAGTGCCTGTCCATGGTTTGCACTGAGACCTCTGTGTCATTTCAGTTAGACCACTGAGCAGCTGGCAGATGGCAATGCCTTTTAGTCATTACTGACTTGGGGCCTTTCTCAACCAGTAAACTGGAGGTTCAAAGCTCCTTCTTTCATTACTAAGTCCATAAAGTGTTTACATCAACAAGGGGGAAATCTACCTTCTGGACCATAAAGCACAGCTACCTATTCCAAGGTCTCCCCAACTCCACAGATGGTCCTCCATGTCTAAATTTGCAGGCCAGGCTGCCATCATCCCAACTCCAAAATATTTGACCCTGAATCACACTGTTGTCTTTTTAAAAATATATATTTTATTGATTTTACAGAAAGTTAGGGGGAAGGACAGAGAGTTAGAAACTTTGATTAGAGAGAAACATCAATCAGCTGTCTCCTGCATGCCCCCTACTGGAGATAGAGCTCACAACCAAAGTATATACCCTTGACCAGAACTGAACCTGGGACCTTTCAGTCCATGAGCCAATGCTCTATCCACTGAGCCAAACCCCTTAGGGTGTCTTTGTTTTTGTTTGTTTTTTATATGCAATCTCTATTTGGTGTTTTAGTTTCCTACATCCAGTCTCCTGGACATTGGAGAGGGGCACACAACAAACCTTACTGTCTAAACAAGCAGCCATTGGGCAAGACTCACCCTCTCTTTTTAAAAAAATATATATCTTTATTAATTTTAGGGAGGAAGGGAAAGGGAGAGAGAGATAGAAATATCAATGCTGAGAGAGAATCATTGATTGGCTGCCTCCTGCATGCTCCCTACTGGGGATTGAGCCCGCAGACTGGGCATTGAACTTGGGACCCTTCAGTCCACAAGCTGACACTCTATCCATTGAGCCAAACTATCTAGGACTCACTGCCTCTTATTAAAAAGGAATGGGCAATCATTTACAACTGAGTAGGACCAATGGTCACATAAGAATGAGAAAGAAGTCCCATGACCCCCCTATACATTCCAAATTCCTAAAAAATTATTTGACTAATATTTGCTCAACCACTTGTCACATTTCTCCTCTGCCACTTGTATTCATTCCCTCAGTCTCTCGCTCCCGATTCCAACATTAACAGAAGGTTCCCTCCCTGGGGCAGCAAACAGCATGCCCCTAAGGACTAGCAGACTTAGACATATTTATCTTCTTCATCATCACCTGGCTCCGACTCCCCTTATTCCTACATTCCATCAAAAACCTCACAGGGGGAAAAAAAACACACTTATACGATAATAGATTCACTATGACTTATTCAGATATAATGCCCTACCTGCTCTGTAGTTGCTTGACCTTTAATTATCATAATACTAAGCACTTAAATGACCTTGCTTGCACCATCATTCTCATAATACCCTGATGAGATATCATCAGCCCCGTTTTAAAGATGAGCAAGTGGAAGCTAAGAGATAGGTAGCTGCACAATATCACAGGCTCAGTGAGGGACAGGGTGAGACTCCATCCAGGAGTGTCTGATTCAACACCCTTGCTGTCAGTCACCAGACGGTGTGCCACAGGGGTGTTCAGGAGGTTGGACTTATCCTGATTTTGAACCCATAGTCTATTTAAAAACCAGATTTAACTATGCCCTCTTTAATAAAGATATTCAAATCCCCTAAGAATAGGAAATAGACCTAATAGGAAATGTCCGGCTCACAATGAGGGAGGCACTGAATTAGTGCTTAAGGCTGGCCATGTAGCTCCTCTCTGTTTCGTCAGCCTTCACTCTTCCTCTCTTGTTGCCAGGAAAGTACTCTTTTGCCCTCTTCACTAAGAGAGTGAACCTATGTGGATGCAAGCTCAGCAACAGGGCTCCCCACGGTCTGTTTCCAGCGGGGAAATGTGCCCTGCCCTTGGAGGTATGGGTCTGTGAGCCCGTGTGGACAATGCTGTCCACACATCATACATGATCAGGAGAAGCCACAGCCAGCACATACTGCTTAGTAACCTTCAATCACGAGCCTGTAGCAATGTTTCTGGAGTAATTAGATTCATGCCCTTCCACAGGGAACAGTTTCTTCCACTAACTTCGAGGACTGTAGACACAGCATAAACACTCCAGTGGGGCCTCTAAATTCTGACCCAAACTTGAGCTGCTCTGACTTCATCCCATGCCAGGAACTGCTTTCTGAATTATGGCAGCTTTCTCGCTTCCATCTTGAAGCTAACAGGCCTCTGAGAGTCTCAACAGCCAGTTAATACTTTTCTACTCATATTTACATGGAGAGAACATCAGCTAGGAAAGAAAGAGAGAGAGAAAGTGAGAAAGAGAGAGAGAGAGAGAGAGAGAGAGAGAGAGAGAGAGAGAGAGAGACCCAAGCTGTCCTCAGCTTCTTTCCCTTCTAAATTAATGATCAAGCCACTATTAATTATGTTATTCTATTGAGTTGACTCAGACCATATTGCACCACCACATACTTCACATTTTAATATGACATATAATTTTATTCGTTTATTCCATCAGTTTTGATGAAAACCTAAGCCTTCAGGTATGTTTTTTTTCCTGGCCAATAAAGGAAAACATAAAAGATATTACAAATGTTAATAAAGCTTGGGAAGTGTGAAAATCATTTAGAAACCCAAGAAATGGCTATTCATATTTGCAGCCATAGTTCATTAGCATCTGGCAATTCGACCATCTAAATAGGAGTTTATTTTCTCTCTTTAGACAAGCAGCTTCTCCTACCAGACCCTTCATAGATGCATTTAGTGAAGCCTCCACAGACCCATAAAATGTAGCGGTGCCTGTTAATGTTCCCCTCACTCCTCAAGATCGTCGAGGAGAGAAATGAGACACAAAAAAGTTATTCTCCACTCTCTTACACCCACTCTATTTTTCCTGGCTCACAGAAGTGCATATAGTCTATAATTCTGCCCCTTTTTCTAACGAACAAATGTGCTTTTTTTAGGAACGTGACCTTTGGTCTGTGACCTACTAAATTCACAAAGTCAGATAACTGCATAATAGAGTCATGGTGAAATGGCAATGTGATTCCTGGAAAGAAATGGTGTATGGGGTAAGCCACGCCACAACTCAGAATTCCTCTGATGGATGCTCACTTCCTCTACTGCGTGAGGAGGGTAAGGAAGGTGTGGAGATGTGTTGGGTGCGTATTTATTGAGTGCTGATGTGCTGATGAACAAGAAAGCCAGTCCTCGTCATGCCCTCCAGGTCTGCCATTCCGGTGGGACAGGGTAGGTTTCCCAGAGGACTGTTCCTACTAATGTACACATCCCAGAGAAAAGCAGACACCCAACATGGGGGGAGCAAGTCCAGGGCCTTAGCAGGGATGGGTGTGGGGGTAGAAATCAGAATTATGGGAAAATACAAATGACTCAGCCCACATGGCAGAACCACGGAATGGAAAATGATCTCAGGTGTAGAAAATGGACTCAGTCATCCATTCCAGAAATATCTGAGGGCTTATTCTGTGCCAGGCAGGGACTCAGTCATAGAGACAGAGTCTCCTAAACATGACTGACAAAGCCCTGCTCTCACGGATCTTACAATCCTGGGGCAAGAGGTGTGAAAAGGAAATAATTAAAAATAATTTCCATGAGTGTGTGGTGGCCTTGATGAAATGAATCAGAACAGAGAAAAGAAGCAAAATGTCTCTTAAAAGGTGTCCTGAAAAGAGCCAGTCACCACTTGGGTCTTTGCAGAGAGCAGAGAGCAGAGATCAGAGGGGGTCAGTACAGGCACAAATTCTCTATTATTATTATTATTAGTTGTTGTTGTTGTTGTAAAAATGGAAGGAATTTCCAGGTCCCCTCTAGGTCTTGCACTGGTGTCTATGCATGCCTTTAATGCAAGCTTATCAAACTCAAAGGCTAACATGGGCACAGGGCAAGCAGGCCCTAGCAACAAAGGGTCTGGCCCTAATGCCCCATAAGATTCTGGCGTATCTCCTTACTCATATCTGCATCACAGTTACAGTTTAGTAAATGTTTTGTTCAGTGCACATCATTATGACTTATTTGTGTAGCAACTTACATTTGACAAACTGCTTTCACCAAGATTCTCCTTACACCAAGCTATCAGGGCATGAATGTTCTCCAGGTACTATCTACCTTGCCAGCATTGCCAAGGAGCCAGTATGAGAACTGAGTATCCTTCTACAGTTTGAAAGTAATCAAAGAACAATCTGCTTCTCTAGGGGTGTGGCTGTATAGGAGAGAGAGAGACAGAGAGACAGAGAGACAGAGAGACAGAGAGAGACAGAGAGAGAGAGAGAGAAACTAGAAGAGTATCAGCACTTTCAATTCTGCCTAACCCACAATGCAGAAACAGCTATTCAAACATTTAAGAACTAATGCATATTTAGTATCCACCTCATTGAAGGGATGCTGGCAGGCACTGTATTACATAATCTCATAAAATCAGGACCAGCTGCATAATTTGTGGGGCTGGCTGGATACAAAATGAAAATGCAGGCCCCCTCATTCAAAAATTATTAAGGATTTCAAGATGGTGACAGCAGACCACTAAGTCAAGCATGGACCCTTCTAGGTATGAGAAAGACCTGTGCACAGCATTCTTGTTTTCAGGGGATGAGATTTGACCCTGAAACTCAAAGAATAATGACCCATCCTTGCAAGCAAGTAAGCGTCTCCATTCTACATGTGACACAGGTTAAGTAACTTGCCCAAGGACACACAGCTGGCAAAGGGCACGGGAGAACTGTAAGCCCAGAGTCCCTGTGGTCCCTCCACAGACTGTACAAGTAGTCACATGCATTCACACGCATTCACATGCATACACAGAACTTAATTGATTTCACTCCAAAAATTCCTGAGGCCCCCAAAGTGCTTCACAAAATGAGAAACCTTAATGACTTCATGCCCTTTAGAACTGCTAAGTATTTGTTTGCATTTCATTAAAATTGCAAAGTAAAACTTGATTTAAAATTCTGAGGCTCCATTTCAATGATCTACATTTGGGGCTTCAGCAAAATAGTTGAACAAATGAGGTGTGTGTGAACCCCCTTCCTTTCTTCCACTCTGCGAGGCTTGGAATGTTTTAATGAAAAAATTTCATGGCACATGAATCGTTATGCGGGGGGGGAAATACTAAAACCTGATTGCATTATTGAATTCTAAAACTGCTCCAGATTAGATGAAATTACTTCAGATCCCGGGGGACCACATCCCAGTTCAACCCTCGTGCCTTTAATTGATAGGCAATCTCCCTCTATTAGATAAGCCGAAGCATGGCAAATGAACTTTCCTCGGGATATCTCCAGCTTCCCCGAGCCATGAGTCCAATTCCAATAGGGTCTTTCTAGCTCTACAGCATCAGCATGTTTTAGAACATGGCCACTGGGTGAGAATGTATTCTGAAAGGCATCCTTGACCCACTTTGGTGCCAGGCGCTTGGCACAGGAATAAAAACAGGGGCACTCTGATGGGTCCCAGTTGGATTGGGCATTCTTATTTTAAGGGGATGAGATTTGACCCTGAAACTCAAAGAATCATGAGCCATCCTTGCAA
>PVJC01029682.1:0-21675 GCA_004026665.1 Murina feae | reverse complement strand
GAATAAATACCTGAATGAGGAATCTACTCTAATAAAAGAGTAATATGGAAATTAACCATCTCTCCGGGATGCCTAAGCCATGCCCACCAGCCAATCAGAGGACTGTATGCAAATAATCTAGCCAAGATGGAGGCTGGCAGCCATGGAGCGAGCAGGGGCGGGGCAGGCTGACTGAGCTGTCTGTCCATATGAGCTGCACGGGGGTCCTGACTGCTCCGTGACAGGCACCTGTGAGCTCGCGGGCACTGGCGCCATGCTGTTTCCCTCTACTCCTGCTCACGGCTGCTAAGATGTGCGTTAGCGACCTGGGAGGGGCCCTGGCTGGGTTGGAGGTGGGCACCCCGTGGGCCCCAGAGCTCTGCTCCTCCTGCAGCAGTGAGAACACGTGGGGGTGGGCTCTCCCAGAAGGACAGGGTGGCCGTGGATGACTGCAGGGCGGTGCTGGGAGGGCAGGAGAGGTTGGCTCAGAGAACCTGGGAGAGCCCACGCCTGCTGCTGCAGACTCGCTGGCCTATCCCTGGCTCCCAGGAACCTCACACAAGCCGCAGGCCCGGGCCCCACGTGTTTTGGGAGCAGGACGGGGAGGGGCGGGAATGGGTGTTTGGCCCTGGAGACCTTCCAAGGCCTCTCTAAGCACCTAGGTCCTCTTCGCCAGGCCTGACCCACCTCCTCCCCGCTCCCTGAAACTGGGGAGGACTGTGCCCAAGGAAAAGGGCGTTCCCCCGAGCAAAGTGGGAGTCTGAGGCCAACGGAGGATGCATCTGCCCCCCACGTGTTTCATGGGGGAGGGGGTTGAGGCGTGGTGATCAGAGCAGAAGGCTCCCCTGCACCCTCTGTGCCGTCCACCGAGAGCCCCCTGCCCTGAGGCCTCTGCCATGGCCTCTGTGCGACTGGACCCTCTTTCCCCTTCCAGCCCAGACCATGCGAGGCAGCCACCGAGCATGTGTGCAGCCACGCGAGAGGGACAGAGAGGATGGGAGGGGTGTGTGTGTGAGTATGTGTGTGTGTGTGTATGCACATGAGAGACACAGAACATGGGAGGGGCGTGTGTGTGTGCACATGAGAGACACAGAACATGGGAGGGGTATGGGGGTGTGCATGCGCTTTCCAGGCAAAAGCAAGCAGGAAGCACAGGAGAACATCTCTGTGTGTTACATTCTCCTGTGACCCTTTTAAATAAATGACATAGTTAAAACAAAGCCCATTTAGCTTTTATGCCTGTGATTCGTGGTGTCCATTCCAGTTAATTACAGTGATTTAAAAACACCTGCGGGGGCAGGGCAGGCAGCGGGGGGCAGGGCGGGCTTGGCCAGCCTGCAAACTGCCATCAGCCCCTCACCCAGGCTGGCCAGGCTCGTCAGCAGGTGGACCTCCCCCAAGGGGTCCCAGACTGCGAGAGGGCACAGGCCGGGCTGAGGGACCACCTCCACCCCCCAGTGCACAAATTTTTGTGCACCAGGTCCCTAGTGAATGAATAAGTGTCATGTGCTGGACCTATATACCGGCTGCATTGAATTGATTTGAATGTCTTCCCCAAAATTTAATCTGATAGCACAGTATATACACAAGTCAAATCAAGCATAATTGATGAAGTGAGAAGGAGGAGGCTTAGAGGAAAAGAAAATCTGCTGCTGCTACCCATGACTACAATAAACTGGATTTTAACTCTACCCACCATTTCCAAAGTAAGTATGGGTGATTTGGATTAAATGCGTTTGAATGAGACACACGAGGCTACGATGCCACCTTGTGGTTTATTTTCACATTTATTATTGCTAACCTCTGACAAACACCATTATAAATTATTCAATAGACAAGAGTGAATTTTGCTCAACTAAATATTGCTTGCATGCCATTATCCCAAAGAGTTTATTCAAACATTATCATTCATTTCTTTTTGTTTTTATTTTAATTAAATAATGAATTGGTAGAGAAAATAGTATATATATATATATATATATATATATATATATATGTAAATTATGAATAGCCAAATGCGAATTAACACCTGTGTATCCACCACCCAGATTAGTACTACGGGTACTTTAAAAGACACCTTTATGCTTCTTGCAAATTCTTTCTCCATTAACCAGGAATAACTACTATCTTGTTTTCATTTATAGTTTAATATCTATGTACATATCAAGAAACAATATTTTTAATTTAGCATTTTAAAACTTCATATAAAATGGGATTTTCCTGTTCCGATTTGCTTTTTATTTTTTAATATATTTTATTGTTGATAGTATTACTATCTCCCATTCCCCGCCCCCTTTACTCCCCTCCTCCCAGCCCATGATGCAAAATAGGTATAATCCCTCCTAAAATAATTTTCCTCCTGTTATTAGTGAAACATAGCTCAAGATTAAACAAAAACGTTGTCAAACTATGGCTGGAAGGTTCGGGAGGGTTGAGGGGGAGTTAATAGATCAACTGAAGGACTTGTATGCATGCATATAAGCATAATCAATGGACACAAGACACTAGGGGATAGGGGAGGAGGAGGGAAGGTCAAGGGGGAAAAATGGAGACTTATTTAACACTCTTTGTAATACTTTAAGCAATAAAACAAAATTAAAAATAAATAAAAATAAGTGGAAAAAAAGATTAAACAAAAACGTTTAACAATTAATCCAGATTGTCTTCAAAAGCTGGAGCATGCAGTTTTAGAAGTGGTTTAGCATGGTTTTGGACAAATGTGTTTAGAGTACTTTAGAATCCGGGAAAAGAGCAAGAAGAGCCTGGACTCCAGAGTAGAATCAGGGATCTTTACGGTATTTATTGTCGTGTAATTAGTGCCTGTACGTAGGTGTGACATATTTTAAACCTTAGATTAAGTAACACTTAGACACTAATTGAACTTTTGTGATTAATAAAAACAGCAGCGATCATACCATGTGCAAAAAAGCGCATCTTCCCTGACCGGGAATCGAACCCGGGCCACGGCGGTGAGAGCGCCGAATCCTAACCACTAGACCACCAGGGAATCTGGCAGCTCGCTCCCCTAGAGCACACTTGGTGCTTTAATAAGAAAACCTGCCCAATAGGAAGGCTGTCGTCCCCGGGCTCCGCCCCAGTCCCGTCCCCTTCTAGGCTTCAGCCTCCTAAGCTGGGGCGCGGAGCTCCGCAGCGGCTCCTAAATAATAACAATACTAATAATTTAGAAAACGGACCCTCCAAATCCACACCTCTTCCGACGCTGGAAAAGACGTGCTGAAACTGCTTTCTGATTACAGAACATGCGACTATCTACTCGTACACAAACGGCACCGTAGGGCGCAGCACCTTGCTTTCTTAGTCACCTCGCCGCTCCCCCTAAATGTAACCTCCGTCCGTCTGTCTGTCCGTCTCTGCAGCGGACGGTCAGTCCCCGTGGACTTGATCTGCCGACAGGAAGCCGCCGGCGGGGAACACCGCGCCCTCGGCTCTGCGCTCCGTGAAAGGGGCGACCAAGGGCCGCGTGGCCTTACGGACGCGCGGCTTCAGGGACCCTGCGCGGGTGGGAGTCCGCGAAGAGACCTGCGGTGCCGCCCGCTGCAGAACCAGGGCATCTGCACCCGGAGCCACAGAAGCCCTCCGAGGCCGCCGTTCCCATCCTCCTCCCACTTTCCAACAGCGTCATCACCGGGGCCGTGGCGTCGCCGCTCCGCGGCCAGGAAATGAGGTAATTGCCAGGTGAGTGCGGGCGTCTGAGCCCGCCCTGCGTGCAGCAACGCTCCTGCAAGGCGAGAGGCGGCGGGATGCGCCGCGGCTCTGCAGGTGCCACCCGCCACCGTCAAACGTGACCCAAGAGACCCTGCTGCTCTGCGGGATGCAAGCAGGCGTAAGTAAAACAGGTAGAAATTTGTCATGAACCTGCGCACAACGTCCCGCGCCACCGTAAAGAGCTGCCATCCATCACCACAGAAGTTAGGTGAGCCTGTGCTTGCATATTGTTTCCTGTTTTCAGCAACTCGGAGATTCTTGGAAAAAAAATTACTTAAAGTTCTTTAATAGCATGGAAACAGGAAGACTAACAGGACTTATTAGTGCTAATAAATAAAGATGGCAAAATCGGGAGAAATTTCTAAACTTTATTATATTTTAGAGGAGACACCCAACCTCTATCCCACAAGGAAGTTTTAGGAAATTGAGTTCAGTAGATGGGGCCCTTACGTCTCAGTTAAGAGTCGCCAGAATTTAACATCAGAGTTTCTGTGTTTCAAACCAAACCAAACAAAAACTGGGGGGGCGGGGGAGACCAAAAAAACCCCCAAACAAACCCGAGGTAACATTTAGTTATAACATTACATAAGTTTCAGGTGTGCAACATTATAATTCAATATCTGTATACACTATAGCATATCTACTCTTGAATAAAAAGATAAAATAGATATTACCACTTAAGTTAGATTTTAATAAGTTTAGGTACAATTTGTACAAAAGGCATAAAAGGCTACAGCGAAAACTACCATCCCTCTCTTATCCCCAATCATTCCTCAGTTTTCCTTCCCAGAGGTAACCAGTGTTAACACTTTCTTCTGTATCCTCCAAGACACAGTCCGTGCCTATACAATATCTATATCCCTTTTGCTCTTTTTATCTTAAAACATTTCAAACCTTTAGAAAATTATAAGTATAGGACAATGAACACGCATATACCCTTCATCTAGACTTGTGCTATCCAATTCAGGAGCACCAGAAACACATTGTATTGTGCATTGAAAAGTGACAAGAATAAATGTACATATCCTGTAAGTGTTGAATGCATGGTGGCTTTATTTTGGAAAAAAGGTAAAATATCTTAATATTTTTATTTTGATTATATTTTAAAATAATTTAATATATTGAGTTAAAATATTATTACAATTAATTTATTTTTACTTTTTAAAATGTAGCTACTAGAATACAATATTTAAAATTACATATGTGGCTTGCATTATATTTCTGTTTTATAGCACTGATATAATCACCAAGTGTTATTATTTTGCCATATTTGTTTTCTCTGTATCTTTTTTTATGAAGCAATTGAGGTTAGTAGCAGATATCATAATATTTTCTCAGCCTGGCCTGTGCCCTCTTCCAGTTTGGGATCACTCGGGGGATGTCCACCTGCTGGCTTAGGCCTGTTCCCCGAGGGATCGGGCCTAAGCTGGCAGTCAGACATCCCTCTGGCAGCCCAGGAGCCCTTGGGGGATGTCCACTTGCCAGCAGTGAGCAGGCCTAAGCTGCAGATAGACATCCTTCGAGTTGCTGAGGAGGCGGGAGAGGTTCCCACCACCACTACTGTTAGTGGCAGCCATCAGCCTGGCTTGTGGCTGAGCCAAGCTCCCCCTGTGGGAGCACACTGACCACCAGGGGACAACTCCTGCATTGAGCGTCTGCCCCCTGGTGGTCAGTGTGTCGCAGTGACCAGTCATTCCCAGTGTTCTACTGTTAGGGTCAATTTGCATATTACTCTTTTATTATATAGGATAGAGGCTTGGTGCATGGGTGGGAGCTGGCTGGTTTGCCTTAAATGGTATACTGGATCAGGGTGGGGTCCTGCTGGGGTGCCTGGCCAGCCAGGGTGAGGGGCTGATGGCTGTTTGCAGGGTGGCCAAGCCCCCCAGCAGGAACCCTCACCGCATGAGGGTGTGACCATCCTGGGTGAGGGGCTGATGGCTGTTTGCAGGCTGGCCATGGCCCCCAGCGACCCAAGCTCCCAGCGAAGCTGGCTGGAAGCAGGTATCTGGGATTTATTTATCTTCTATAATTGAAACTTTGTTGCCTTGAGCAGAGGCCACAGCAGGCCAGGGCAGGTGGGAAGCTTGGCTTCCTCCATCACTGGGGCAACCAAGCTTCCTGCTTTCTCCAGCTCTGTGGCTGCCAGCGGCCATCTTGGTTGGGTTAATTTGTATATATAGTTGCTCTGATTGGCTGGTGGGTGTGGCTTGGGGCATAGTGGAGGTGTGGTCAATTTGCATCTTTCTCTTTTATTAGATTAGATTATACAGCTAATCAAATTTTCCTCTTGTCCTGATAACACTTTTTATGCTTTTTCCTTTTTTTAAAAATATACATTTTATTGATTTTTTACAGAGGGGAAGGGAGAGAGATCAAGAGTTAGAAACGTTGATCAGCTGCCTCCTCCACACCTCCCACTGAGGATGTGCCCAAAACCAAGGTACATGCCCTTGACCGGAATCGAACCTGGGACCCTTTAGTCCCCAGACCGACACTGAGCCAAACCAATCAGGGCTATGATTTTTCTTTTTATTCAAGATCCACTCAAGGATCATATATTGCATTTATTTTTTATTTTTTATTTTTTAAATATATCTTTATTGATTTCAGAGAGAAAGGGAGAGATAAAGAGAGATGGATACATCAATGATGAGAGAGAATCATTGACCAGCTACCTCCCGCATGCCCCATACTGAGGACTGTGCCTGCAACCCAGGCATGTGTCCTAACTTGGAATGGAACAGTGATCTCCTGGTTCATAGGTCAGCACTCAACCACTGAGCCACGCCAGCCGGGCACTTATTGTATTTGGTTGTCATGTTTCTGTAGTCTCCTTCTTTTAATCTGAAATAACTCCCCAATCTTCTTCCTTTTAAAAAACAATAACAACAACAACATTGACCTTTTTGAATAGTGAAGGGCAGTGGTTTCAGAAATTATATCAGTGCATTACATCCAAATGCACATAATGCTGGTGTGTGGTATTATGTGTCATGTGAATGTGGTAGGGAGAAAAATGATGCCCATGGAGGTGTCCCTGTCCTCCCAAATGCAAGAATGCTACTTCACGTGGTAGTGCAAATTTCATAGATGTGGTTAAATTAAGGATTTTGAGACAGAGGAGATTACCCTGCATTATGTGGATGGGTGCCAAATTTTCACATGAGTCCTAAGTGAAGGAGGGAGGGAGGAGTCAGAGTCCCAGTGATGGGCTCTGAGGAAGACTCAGCCCGCCTTTGCTGGCTTTGAGGGTGGAGGGAAGGGACCATGGGCCAAGGACTCTATATGGAGCTCTTCAGAAGCTGGAAAATGCAAGGAAAGCAGTCTCACCTGGAGTTTCCAGAAAGATGCCAGCCCTGCCAACACCTACTAGTAGATTTTGGCCTGGTGAGATGTGTCAGATTTCTGGACTACGGAACTGTAAGATAATAAATTTGTTGTTTAAAGTTTCTAAGTTTGTGGTCATTTTTCACAACAGCAATAGGAAACTAATACAGGAAGTCTGATCCTTTGGTTAAGGTGTCTATCATATTTCTCCTCTGTAAAGTTACCATTTATACTTGAAATTAATAAAAATTTTGAAAAGCAAATATCACCGTGGAAGTGATACCTTGGAAAATGTCTGAATCTTTTCTGTTCCCAAGCAGTCTTTCACTCAAAGGTTTTCACGTCCACTGATGATCTTAGCCTGAATCAATTATTACTATGGTGATTACAAAATGGTGATATTTTCCATTTCATCGTTCCATGTAAAGAAGTTACTTTTCTCTCCTCCCTTTTTTTATTCTCTACTTAAGTTTTAAATATCAGTTTGGACTCATATTCTTTTTCTGTTTGGTGTCAGAGAGGAAGAGAGAGGGGGAGAGATGGAAACATCAATGATGGGAGAGAATCGTTGAACGGCTGCCTCCTGCATGCCTCACACGGGATCGAGCCCCACAGTCCGGCATGTGCCCTGATCTCCTGCTTCATGAGTTCATGCTCGACCACTGAGTCACTCCAGCT
Organism: Murina feae; assembly: GCA_004026665.1. Taxonomy (NCBI): domain Eukaryota; kingdom Metazoa; phylum Chordata; class Mammalia; order Chiroptera; family Vespertilionidae; genus Murina; species Murina feae. The sequence goes on along the minus strand of PVJC01029682.1, from coordinate 13,965 downwards.
GGGCTTTGTGGGGCTTTTATTCACTGTGTTAGAATCTATTACTCATAATACTTAAATTATCCCCAATTTGGCCAGGAGTCCCTTTAAACTGGCTCCTGTATTCTTTTGACACATCCCTATAAATTTTGAGTACTTCTTTAATTTGTGGCATAAGATGGTCCAGGCACACCTTCCACTTTACTGATTGAATTAGGGAAAATTAGCATCTTTATATATATACCTTTTATTTTTTAATATTCTTTATTTTCCCACAAAGGATGGTATACTCTACATACCTTTCTGTAACTTTTTATTACTATCTTTTGAAGCATTTCCATTCTTTTCATGGTTTTTTCATTTTGCTATAACTGTGTGGTATTTCATTGTATAAATATTTTATTAAAGCAGTTTCTTTTCATTGGTCATTTAGATTATTTCCAATCTTTTGCTGTTATCAAAGTAGTACAATGAATAACCTTGACCTGACATAATTTAGCATTCGTTTCTATTAATTTGCCCACAAGTGACTCACATTATAGAGTGCCAATACCTGATTTGAAAATGTCATTATATACTGGAGGAAAAACCATGACATCCGGTTCAGTTTTAGTTATAATTTATTAACAGTTTTATTTTTAATATGATTTCAACCTGACTCAGCTATTCTATTCATTAATTTGTTCATTCACTGAATAAATATCTACTGACTATATAATATGTGTTAGGTACTGTGTTAAGCACCAAAGACATCAAGATGAACAAAATAGGATCCCTGACCTTGAGGTTTCATCTGGTGGGTTCAATTAAACAAGCAATTACAGTCGAGTAGTGGGTGGTAAAAGAAATGTGTGTGTAGCAAAAGGCTACACTTTAATAAGTTTATTTACTAGATTAAAAACTCATCACTCTTCACGCATACTTTGCTGATGGGGATGTTCAAATGGTTCAGCCACTCTGGAAAACAGTTTGGCAGCTTCTTATAAAACTAAACATGCTGGGACCATATGACCCAGCAATCTTATTCTTGGGCATTTATCCCAGAGAAATGAAAACTTATGTTCACACAAAAATCTGCACTTGTGTGTTTATAGCAGCTTTATTCATAATATCCCCAAACTGAAACAATCAAAATGTCCTTCAGTGGGTGCATAAACTGTGGGACATCCGTGCCAAAGAATATTTGTCCAAAACAGGAACAAACTATTAATATACTTAACAACTTGGATGCATTCCATGGGAATTATGCTGAGTGGGGGGAAATAGCCAATCTAAAAGGTTACATACTAGATGATTCCATTTATATAGCACTTTTTGAGATTACAGAGATGGGAACAGCTAGGTATTGACGGGAATTAGATGTATTGGGTGGAGAATGGATGTGACTGTGAAGGTTGTGGGTCCTTTGCAGTGACAGAACAGTGCTGCATCTTATCGTGGTGGGAAAAGACTACACAGATGAGAAGACTGCATAGAAAACATGTATGCACACACCATATAAAGGCAAACCTGGTGCAATCTGAATATGCTCTAAAGCAGGCATCCTCAAACTATGGCCCGCGGGCCACGTGCCGGGTGTTTTTGCCACCGCTGCCTGTCCTGCTTATAAGGTAGGTGCAGTGTGCATAGAATTTGTTCATAGTTTTGTTTTTTTTTAACTATAGTCCAGCCCTCCAACAGTCTGAGGGACAGGGAACTGGCCCCCTGTTTAAAAAGTTTGAGGACCCCTGCTCTAAAGATTGTACAGGTGTCAATCTTCTGGTTTTGACATTGTACTGTAGTGATGCAAGATGTTACCGCTGGGAGACAGGTAGAGCAGTGGGGATGGGAGAAAACTCGAGACTTCCCTACATGTTTTTTGCAACTGTTTGTGAGTTATATAATTATTTCCTTAAGAAAACTTCCTTTTTAGTTTATTGCACTGCACCGTTCCTTCACGCAACTCAACAATCACTTCCTAATGCCACTTGGAGTGTAGGGATTCGTTTCAGAATTTTAAATTATATTTTAGCACCAATGTCTTAGCACCAGCTTGTTTGAATAAGTTTTTCAGAAAATGTAAAAACTATGTGATGAATTCTCAAGCTAGTGAACAAACTATTCTTAGCAGAAAAAAGACAGCAGAAACTGTCCAAGAATACACATTTCAAATTTATTGTAAATAAGAGAAAAGGGCAAATGTATAGGGTTTAGTCCAAGTAATCTGCCATAAATTCTGATTTTTTTACAGAGAGGAAGGGAGAGGGATAGAGAGTTAGAAACACTGATGAGAGAGAAACATAGATCATCCCCGCAACCAAGGTACATGCCCCTGAGAGGAATTGAACCTGTGTCCTTTCAGTCCACAGGTCCATGCTCCATCCACTGAGCCAAATCGGTTAGGGCTGACAGGCCATTTCTATGTACATCAGTATTTCTTTCTCAATACACTCTGGTAGGCTCCGCCTTTCCAGTGATAAGGAGATTTCTGTTTCTTCTTTGGACTTTATAAGAAGCCAGGAGAAGCACCTATTGACCAAGAACCTATTGACATTATGCTAAAAACTATGATGTGCTGGGTCTGTAGTATACAAAGACTTCCCAAATTATTTTATGCATTATATCTTATCTCACAATTAAAATTTCACCTCTGTTTAGAACAGTACTATTGGAAGAATTGTCTGCAATAATATGTTCTATTTTGTTCTGCCCAAAAGAACAGTCAGGAGCCATGTGTGGTTCTTCAGCAATTGAAATATGGCTACCAGCATAAAAAAACATTTTTAATTTAATTTAAATTTAAATAGCCACGTGACTAGTAAGCACCATATTGAACAGCACAGATCTAGAAGGAAATGAAATGGCTTTCTTCTAATTTCTGTGTAAAGACAAGGCATAGACAAATCAATAAGTGTTGAGTTAATGAAATAGAATGAGTGAAGAATCTTTCAGAGGGAATTCCCCCACCACCTAAGCTGGGGAGCAGAAATCTTTATTTCACGGGCACTTTCACTGTAATAAAATCCTATATAATAAAAGACTAATATGCAAATTGACCAAACAGCATAACAACCTGCAGAATGACCCATTGCTATGACATGCACTGACCACCAGGGGGCAGATGTTCAACGCAGGAGCTGCCTTCCTGGCGGTCAGTGTCAGGCAAAAGCAGGGCTGGCGAGTGCAGTGGCAGGAGCCTCTCCTACCTCAGCTGCAGAGCTAAGTAGCAGCAAGCCAAGCGGTAAGGAACAGCGAGCAGGCTGGTGGGAAGGAGCAAGGGGTCCGGACTGCAAGAAGGATGTCCGCCTGCTGGCTGAGGGGTCCCGGACTGTGAGAGGGTACAGGGTGGGCTGAGAGACCACCTCCCCCTCACGGCACGATTTTTGTGCATTGAGCCTCTAGTGTTATAATAAACATATGATACAGCATGCAGTCCTAGAGGTGTTCATGCAGACAGTAAAGAGGATCCTTAACTTACATGCAATGTTTTGGAAAGGCTGATAACTGATGGTTACTTCTACTAGAATACAGGGGAGGGCAAAAGAAGTTGCACTGTGACATTCTTTTGGGTTAATAAAACCATTATAATAATCATAACTTGTATGTCTTTTCCATACAGACCACTGTAAACCTACTTTTGCCCAACTCTGTGGATACTCCGTTATGTCTGGCTAATAAAAACATTGGGCCCATAGGGAAAAAACAAACAAAAGGGAACCTTCGGTGGGGAAAGGATGCAGTCTAGAATTGCAACTCAGTGAACATTTCCTGCAGAAACTATGTTCTAAGGCAGATATCTTTATAAATATTGTTGAACAACTGCCAAATTCTCACTAAGTGACTTCAGTATATACACGCACATTCCTATAACCCAGTTATTCTGATATGAGGGCAAAACATAATAATAGGTGCCTTTTACAAAATAAGCGGGGCTCTAGACCAACTGGAGTCCCTGGAAGTGGCCCAGTCATGGTCTCCTGTTTCCTGAACCCAGAGGGGTGAGGCATCTCCCCTGCTCCGCCCAGGATCACCACTTTGCTTAAAGGAACACACCTCACCAAGGCTTAGGGATTTTATCACGGTGTGTACTGCCATGGAACATGACTTTTTGCCTTTTAACATTTTTTTTTTAAATTTTTAAATTCAAAACCACTGGCCACAGTGAATTCAGCCTTGGGTCCTTGCCAGCCTTTGCATTTCAGAAAGGATCCTATCAGCTCTTTCCCCTCCTGCTCCTGTCCCCAGTAAGGCATCCCGGAAGCTGCCAAATTATACTCATTACAGCAATTGGGCCCCCCAGGCTGACGCTAGGCAGAGCCTGGGCTGGAAAGATTTGCATCAGCAGCTGTGAGCTTCCCATCCCCACTTGGGTGCTGTTCCCTCTGTGGTCCCATGACCAGCCCTGCAAAGCGATGTTAGATTTTAAAATCATAAAAGCACTCATCAAAGAGCTGGGAGGGCAGGTCGGTTTCTCCGGACATCTCAAACCATGATCTTTTGATTCCAAAAAGAAAAATCAGCTTTATATTTTAGGAGCTCATTTTCCCCTTGAAAATAATTTGCAAATAACACATTACCTAAAGAAAAAAGAGGGGGGAAAACCCACTTAATTTTTCATATCGAGACCATGAAGATGCAAACGTGAGTCCACTTTTTTACGAGCTGAGTGCAGAATCGGGCAATTACCCCACAGTTTGCAAGATAGTGTAACGACCATTTATAACTGAAATTCCAAAGCCACCACTGTTCATTGCTTTGCATAAACAGCGTCAGCAACCCCTAGGAGGCCACTATCTGGTGTGTCTCCTCTGTGGCCCCTGACACCCCAGCGTTATCAGACCAGCCGCAGGCTGCGCTTTGAGGCTTTTTCCTGCGAGTAAGGGGGAACCCCGCGGCCAAACCCTCCCAGTCATCCTGCAGGGCTGGTCATGGGACCACAGAGGGAACAGCAAGGGGGGAAGCGAGGCTCCCAGGTACTGCCCAGCTGCTGAGGCAAACCTTCCGGGCCCGGGCCCTCTCCCAGCTCCCTCGGGTCTCTGCCAAGAGTCGGCCTGGAGGGTCCAATTGCTGCAATGATTGCAACCTGGCAGCATCCGGGATGCTGCACCGGGGACGGGAGCGGGAGGGGGAGGAGATGGTGGGCCCCTGTGCAAAACGCAACGCCGGAAAGGACCGGAGGCTGAACCGACGGGTTGCCGAGCTGGAAGGAATCCCTGGGCTTTGGAGCTCGAGGGGCCTCTAAGGGCAGCTCAGCTCCCAAAGCCCGGCGGCCGCGGCAGCCCCGCGGGAGGGACGGAGCCCGGGGCGAGGTAAGAAGATCCTCCCGGGCTCTGCCGCTCAGCGTCGGGCCGCGGGGCGGCGACGAGCTCGCTCCCGAGAGGCGCCGCCACGGGCCGAGGCCGGCGGAGGCCGCGCGCGCAGCGGGACGAGGCGGGGCCCCGGGGCCGAGCTGGGGCGGCGCGCGGGCGGCGGGGGGCGGGGGCGCCCGGGCCGCCGGCTCCGGGGTCGCCGGGCGAGGAGGATGCGGCCGCTGCAGCCCGCGCCGCCGAGCTCGCTCTCGGAGCCCCCGGGCCCCCGCCGCGGCGGAGGGGCGCAGCGCGTGGCGCGGGCCGGGCGGAGCTAGGGGCGGGCGTCCCCCGCGTCGCGCCGCCCGCGGCTCCCCGCCCCCGGCCAGGCCCGCGAGCCTGCGGCGGCCGATGCCCTGACCGCGGGCTCGGCTGCAGGGCCGGCCGCGCGCCGCCGCTCGCGGGAAGGGGCCCGCGTTGTCCCGGGGACGGCCGCGTCCGCCCGCTGCCGACGCCGCTCCGCCCTCCCGGCCCGGCTCCTCCTCGGCGCACGTCCCCCCGCGACCCCTCCTCCCGTCCGCCCGGGGGGATGCGCTCCCCCGCGCCGAGCAGCGGAGGCCCCGCTCCCCAGAAATGCGTGCGCCGGACCCCCTTGTCCCGGACCCGAGGCGCCGGCGCCCCCGCCCTGTAGGTAGGTGCGCCCGATCCCCGCGCCGGGAGCGAGGAGTCCCCGCCGCCCGCCGTCCGCGACTGATGCTGCCGCTGGGGAGGGCGGGGGGGCTGGGCCCGGGACCCGCCACACTTGCCTCCCTCCCGCCCGGGTCGGTGGGGCGCCCCGAGTGAGCCGACGACCCCGGCGCAGCCCCCGGGCAGCTTGACAGCCCCGGCTGGGGCCCGGGCGGCCGGGCGGCGGCGGGAGGAGCGCGACCCTCCCCCGCCCACCCCTCGGCCCAGCGCGCGGCGGGCGGCAGCGGGGAGGACACCCTGGCGCGCGGCTTGTTTTGGGGGGAGACCGTTGGGTTTCAGCCCCGCAGGTAAAAACATGTCCTCGTATTGTGTGGTGTTTTTTTTTTTGTTTTCCCGGCTGCATGAGCAGACGCGGCTTTTCTGTTTCAGCTGAACGTGTCGACCTGGAAAGCGTCGCTCTCGGCGCGGAAGGCGCCGTGGCTTGCTGTGCATTTCGGAGCTGGCTGCCTCTTAGAGACGACAGGTGGCTCCGGCCCTCGCAGCTGGCGTTTCAGGGCTGGTAGACAAGGGGCTGCTGGACGTCAGGTGCACCCCGGGGTGCGGCGTGCTGGGAGCCCCCCGCTCGGGGAGGGACGGGCGTGGAGCGGCGAGTTGGGTGCAGGTGCCGGGACGGGGCCCCGAGCCGCCGGCAGAGGCAGCCTTGAGAGCAGCCCAGCTTCCGCCAGGCGTCACGGTTTGTGTTTCTGAGAAGCTGGCTGTGCATTCTAGCAGGTGATTATTGTGTCATTTTAAACAATAAGGTTTACGGTGTTGGAAAGGGAGTCATTGTAAGGTCCAGTTGTGCATCCACGTGTTGAGGCGCAGAGCTTTGCAAAACGGAGCAGTGGAAACCCCAGGAGGACTAAGCCCAGTTCCATCCCGTAATCCCTTGCATCTCATGCTTATGGTGCGATTATAGTTGTGTGTAAGGACTGTTTCCAGCTTCATCTAAAGACACTTTAGTGTCAAAATGTGCTAGTAAATGTCCTGTGGCCGTTGAAGTTTAACTGGATTTTGAAAACTCCTTCTTTGTGTGTAGAGTCAAATTCGGTTAACATCTACGTTTGAAGGTTGCCATTTTTAAGATTATATGGGTAATTCTCCCCAGCTCTTACTAAAAGTTTATTTCATGTCCCAGCTTGCAAATTTTCCAGTCCCACTGGTAATCACATTTATTTCAGTTACACTCTGACACACAGTTTTTAAAAGTACAATTCATGTTTAAAAGAAAATTCGGAGTTACTCCAGAGGTAATAGTGGTTTTGGTTAATAAGTGACATATTAACTCGCTTCAAAGTTGAGTTGTTATGCTTGATCTAATTGTAATGTATTTAATTACAGGGAAATGTAAAAAATAAAGCATGTCTAGGATTCTTAAATGATTCAAAATGTATATTATAGTCACACATTTTTAACTATATGGGTTTTCCTCAGTATATAAAGATATCAATATATAAGAATATAAGTTTGACAACTAGGGTGATTATGAAATCAGGGGCTTGGAAGAGTCAGTGCCTTTCTGCTTTTAAATTTAATGTTTTCTTGAAAGAAATCAAGGATAACTGCATCACATTTTATTTACTTTATTTTTTGCACTATGATATTTCCTGGCCTTATTCTTATTTTTGATACGTAAGCCTTCTGAGTCAGTATTAACCTCTTTGCAGTCGCTTTGTTTAACAAAATTATATGGGTGTGGTTCAGTCATTTGCTTGCTTTCTCCTTTCCTTTTTTTTTTTTTTTGTCATTTTAATACCTCTTCACCATCCTCACTACGTATTACCCAAAAGACTTATTTTCACAAAACTACGGTAAGCTGCGGTTTATTCTTATTGCTTCTCTAGCCTACTCGGATTCTTTCTAGATGGGGAGGAAGTAATACTTTTAAGCAAAAGCTACTAAGATTGAGGGAACCTGCAGTGGGAGGGCACTTATGAAAAATACGATTCCTTGAAATAAACCAAAAATTTCCCTCAAGAAATACAGATAATTACATTTTACACATCTTAAATGTATAATCGAGGATAATGAGCAGTTAATTTACACTGTTCCTTGCACACTTTAAACTTCTCAAAAGAGCCCTCCCATATGGTTTCAGTAAACTCTTTTTACTTTGTGGTAGATAATAAATACTTATTTGTTCGTTTGACAAATAGAAGTTGAACCTTTAAACTGCGCTGCTACCCTTGGCCGTGAGATAAATGAAGTATGAGCTGGTTCCTGATCTCAGCAGGGAAGAGGTATTTTTCCGTGTCGACCCTGCGTGTGAATGTGCTGCGCCTCTGTGATTCCATGGCTCGCTACCTGCCTGGTGAGCCCCCAGAACACGTCTCCAAATGCACCCCTGGAATGCAGCTCTGAGACCTGGATTTACTCTGTCTTATTTTTCTGTATCTTAAATTCTCATTGCAGAAACCTGAGTCCCTTCCTTGCTAAATGTTATTTACTGTCCTTTTCATCCTGGCATGATTTTTTTATTCCAGTCCATTTCACCCCAGCCCATAGATTTGTTGTTGTTCACATCCAGTGGGATTCACTCAGTTCACACATGTTGGAACCAAAATTGCTATGGTTGCAGGAAAAGTATAGTAAAGAACATTTGTACAGCCTTGAATGTCAGTTGTGGGGAACTGGTGATTAAAGAGTAGCTGTGCTTTGCTCTCCCCTCCACAGTGGTGTAGGCTGGCTTTCTTTCTGCACATACCAGAGAATAGGAGTTGTCTGCTCATAAATTTGTTCAGAAGCTTAATTGAGAGAAATAATGTTTAGGAGGGTTGGCTGAACAAAGCCCATGACATCCACTTTTCCCCCCAACAATTCTGGGTATTAGACCAGGAGTCTAGCCTGAGCTTCAGAAACGACATACTTTCCTTACCTTGCTCTGCATCCTTAGTAGCCTCCCAGCCCCACCCTTGTGTTCACACTGAGGGATTCTATGAATAAAGACAATTACAAGAAACCTACTGTCATGGTAGGCGATGAGGTTACTAAAATCATGGTCCCTTCTCCAGGTCCTGTTTAAAGGCCAATGCATGAGATTCCATTCGGTTCTAAATGCCAAAGAAAAGCTTTATTTTCCCTGAGCAATTAGTATGTCTGTTTTTCACCATGCAGAACTAGAATCATTTCCCTTTCTGATTTGGCAATGCAGAACCACGGAGTCAAATTTGCAGCTCAGTTTTAATAACCCTTCAAAAACCTGTGACCTTAATATTGATGTTCTACCTTTCCCTTTGATCCTGAGCTTCAGTTCTACCTTGTTTTTTGTTGATTCTGATTTTTATCTATATTTTTCCATTTTAAGCTGATTCACATCCTTTGTGGGACAAGACAAACTATAAAACATAAAACCAAATAAATGAAGACATTTGCCAAATTGATCTCTGGACACAGTATGTTTTTGATGAGCAATTTAATCAGTCCCATGAAATATGTTTTGCATAAGTATTGCAAGTTTAGTATGAATGAGCTTATAAGAGTCAAATGGGAAACAATGTCATGTAGTTTTGCAAAACTATTTTTTTAGCACTTATTTTTTAACTTAAGTTTATGTCCATTTATCACTAATTTAAAATTGGTGAAAGCATTCAGTTTAAGTCAAGGGCCCGTAAGCGGGTTGCAGGTTCAGCCCTGGCCCAGTTGGGGCGTGTGTGGGAGGCTGCCAGCGATGTGTGTCTCGGTGTTTCTTCCTTTCTCCCTCTCTCTCCCCCATTCCTCCTCCTCCCTGCCTCTCACTCTCTCTAAAAGTCAATGGAAAAAATGTCCCCAAGTGAGGATTCATGAAAATAAATAAATAAATAAATAGAAACTATGAAATGTTGACCCTGATAGATGATATGATCCACCTGGAGAGAGGGGTCCTCAGTATGTGAATGAGGTATTTTTAATTCCAAGTCAAGTGACCAGATGGTGTCCACAGTGCTCAGCTTTATGACGAGGTAATTTGCTGTTGACTGATGAACAGAGGATTCGCAGAGTAAGAATGTAATAGTGTTTGTTCAGCACAGTTCCCGTGGAATCCGCTGGTGGGCGCCTCTGATCACTAACCTGCTGTGTTGTGTGGAATAGGAAAAATGTGAGAAGATGCCGTAGGTGTGAGAAACCTCAAGATCTTTCATTTTCTTTCTATAATTCCGATCTCACTGAGCAAACCAGACATGTTGATACCAGGAATTGCCGGTGCCCTGAGTAGCAGTAGTGGATATTCTAGCCACTGGGTGAGTACAGCCCCTGCTGTACAGTACAGAGCACAGTTTCAGGCTGTTAGTCTGTTGGGACAGCCTGCTCAGTCCTTACGGTTCCAGGTGCTTAGAGCTGAGCCCTCAACGCAGGTCCTGGGGTTACCCCACGGTCCTGCCTGCCTATAGGGTCCCACTGTTAGCAGCCCTCTGTTACCTTGAATCACAGCACCGTCCAAAAAGTAGTTCCAGCTTAGCATGCCCTAACTCTTTAAAAGGCGTTCGAGAAAGAATTTAGTCCAGTTGGGCTGTTATGGCAAAATACCATAGCCTGAGTCACAGCAGAAATTTATTGCTGACAGTTCTGGAGTCTTGAAGTCCAAGATCAGGGAGCCAGCATGGTCGAGTAGGGCGAGGGCCTTCTTCCGGTTGCAGGCTGCTGACTTCTTTCTCTTTGTGGTCCTTTGGGGCCTCTTTTTTGAGGGCTGTAATCACATTCATGAAGGCACTCCCCTCATAACCTAATCATCTCCCAAGGCCCCGCCTTATGGCATCCCCTTGAGCATTGGGTTTTCAAAATATGAATGAGAGAGGGAGGTGCACAAACATTCAGTTTATACCAGGAATAGAGAATTCACCAAATAGGAACTACAAATTGCCAAGGCATGAGAGAGAGAGAGAGAGAAAAAAAAAAGCCAACTTTATGGCCTCAGAGAAATAGAAATTATAATTTGATTTTAAAAGTTCATAACAATGCTGGCAAGGTTTAGATTGGGTCACATTCCCTTCAGTGGATGGGGAGAGGGTATGTTGGCATACGACGGATCGAGAGCAGTTTAGCTCATGGAATCCCTCGGCACCAGGGATTCTGTTCTAAGAGTACGTCCTCAGGAAATCAGAGATGCGCTTGCGTGTCAGTGATGCGCACCTGTTCTGCGGGAGGCAGGTGATGTGGTAGACATCGTTAGGAGCAGGGGCTCTGAGCCAGTTGCCTGGATTGGAGTCCTGTTGCAGCATTTACCAGCTTTGTGAACCTAGGCACCTGACTTTCTCCTTGATTTTCTTGGCTGCAAAATAAAGATAATAGTATCCATCTCCCACAAGGCATTGAGAGTTAGGTAAGTAAATATCTGTAAAGAACTTGGAACCCTGTGTGCCACAGAGTAAGCAACTGTATACGGATTAGTTATCATCAGGGGTGATATTGTGAACGTTTGAGACAAGTCCAAACAATGGAGACTTTTTTTTTTTTAATGATAGTATCCCCAACTGCATGTACAAAAAGATCCTGATTTGATTTTAAACTGCACCTGTATATAAGAAAGACAGGAAAGTCACAGAATGTTAAAGCCCCCCCACTTCCTAGATGGAAGCATGGAAACAATGGGATAATTTTCACATTTTTATTTGTTATCTGTATGTATTACAGTGATACTCGTTAGACATTTATTAAGATGATAGGATTCTTGCACTCTGTGTTTTACTTTACCAAGTGCATATCCATTTTGACATATTTTACTTTCTCTTCCTCCTTTCAAAGCTACTCATATTTCACTTCCCCGTCTTCTTCACCCACATGCCATCTGCTTGGTGTTTTCTTGTGTTTAGCTTCATTGCTTTGCGTATAGATGAGCTCCAGGCTAGTTCTTTAAGAATAAGTAGACCAAGAGAAACGAGCTTTTATGGGTGGTGGCTTCCTCTTGGAAGTTTAAGCCAGAGAATGCTGCTTAGGTCATCATGGAATTGTGTCCTTTTCACATTTCAGGCACTCAGCCTCGCCTCTCACTCTCCCCCTGCGAGAACTCAGCACTCCAGGGGGCGCAGAATCCTCAGCACCCTCCCGTACTCTTCTGGTGGAGTGCAGAAACTTACCAGGCCTCTTAGTTGAATCAGGTACACTGTTAACCCTTCCTCTGTTGGTCAAAACAAGCCACATGGTCAAGTGGGGGAAGATAGACACTCTTCATACCAGTGCAAAGCATCCCAAAGTGGCACAGCCATTGTATTATTCTCTTTCAGGGAAGGAATTCACAATCGAGACAAGAAATCCAGCCTAGCCAAGGGCCATTTATCTTTTGAATTTTACAAGAACTTATAAAAAAATATATTTTTATTGATTTCAGAGAGGAAGGAAGAGGGAGAGAGAGATAGAAACATCAATGATGCGAGAGAATCATCGGCTGCTTCCTGCACGCCCCCCACTGGGGATTGAGCCCACAACACAAGTGCATGTGTCCTGACTGGGAATTGAATTGTGACCTTCTGCTCCATAGGTCAACGCTGAACCACTGAACCGTGCCAACTGGTTACAAGAACTTTTATATCAACCAACTTAATAAACCTTTAAAAGAAAGGCACTTAAACCATAGATTGGTTTCTTATCCCAGTCTCTGGGAAAATGCTAGTTGAAACTCATACGCATCGTTTGTTTTCAAATAGAGGTCATAGTATTTCACAGTGCCGACTTCATTTCCTGCTGGGCAGGGCTTCTTGCCCCCTATACACTTCATTATGCTTTGTCCTGAACCCACACTTGTGTATTTACCACATTTTAGACTATGCCTGTACTAATCAAAGCACTACTTGCCTCTCTCTGCCTCGTCTTCACCTGACAGGTGAGGCAGAGCTGGATAGAATTGCTGTCCTCTTGAGCATGCTCAGGGAGAACATTTGCATTTAGGATAAAACTTTCTGGTGAAGAGATGATTGTTGGTTGTGTAGCACTATTGAAATGTAACCATGAATGGTTGCTTTGGGTGTCAACCCACTTCAAACACCTTTCCTGACAACACTGGCCTAGTGACCTTGGCCCCTTTCTTTCCCTTAGTACCTCTCCGTGCATAACACATTTTATTTGGCATTAATTTTTATTATACCTTTTTTTCCTGGTTGCTCTATTGATGTAAACTTTATCTCCCTTGTTAATAATGGAAGTTTCCTTGGAGAATATTGAGTTTAGGAATTACATCCTAAAGGAAAACTGGCCAGAACTTTTGAGTGGTGGGTAGTTGAAGTGAAAATTCTATGCAGTAACATAGCCTAACGTTAGAGGTTGTTATCAGTGGTTCTGATTCTGGTATAAGACAAAACTGGAGGGAGAAACAAGATGGCGGCATAGGGTAGACACCGTATATGCAGCTGTGAACAACTATTTCAGAAAAACCACGAAAAGAACACACGGACACCACTCGCACCCACAGGAAGGCTGGCTGAGTGGAAATCCTACAACCAGAGAAGAGTCTGAGACTCAGAGGAGTGGCGGAAGCAAAGTACAGAGGTACGGAGGCGCTCGCACGGGCTCGGGGAAGGGCTGGTACCGGAGGTCGCGGTTCTTTTCCAAAACGGAGAGAGCCACAAGCTCCCAGCGGCTCTGAACTCCAGTTCCAGGCGAGGTTCGGAGGTCCCACAGACACCCAGAGAAGGGGGTCTGACCGGCACCAGGAGGAGATCCAAAACGGGTTTCTCTCAGCGTTGCTTGCAGCAATTACCGTGGGACACAGAGACCTGGTGTCTCTCAGCGCAGGGCTGAGAAGCACCATAGCTATTTGCTCCGCCCCGCCCGGCAAACTCCCCGAGGCCCCGCCCCTCCCAAGTGCGTCAGAGGCTTCTGCAGCAACACCTCCTTAAAGATACAGGAGCCAGCCCCAACCCAGCGGCCAGAGTGGGACTAACCTAAACAAAACAGATCCACAAGGAACACACCCGGGGCAGATGCAGTGAGCATAAAAGCTCCACTGAAACAACTCTTGCCCCATAAGGGTGTCTCCAGCACAGAAATTCTCCCACTGTAGACACAGCTGACTCTCATAACCAAGTGGCTT
>PVJC01029681.1:0-21692 GCA_004026665.1 Murina feae | reverse complement strand
TCTTCTTTAATTTTTTGCTCAACTTTTGTATAACTACAAATCACCCTGAAAGGATAACTTGACAAGTCATATATAACTCCTCCTGTGCTTTTTCCTGTGGAGAGGAGCATTACAGGACTAGACATCCAGGTGTGAAAGGCTGCTGAATCAGGAGGTGGGGTGGAGGCGGGGATGTGGGAAGGAGGAGGAGGGAGCCATAAAGTACTGATCTCTTGATGTCACAAACAGGAAGCTCTTTCCCTTTTGTTTCCTACTTTACTCTCCAACATTACAAGGCATGGAAAATAAAAGTCCTCAAAACATGAAAACGTTAATTACCAAATGTGTCACTTATGAAATTGGTTCCCGCCAAGACTCCCTCCCTGCTCACAAAATATTCAGGATTCTTTGAAACTGGTAAAAGATATGTTAGAAAACTGCTGAAATAAAGCTCCAAACTATTGCCAAAACAGCATGGGGGGAGGAGTTGGATCTATTAGCAGTTGAATCCGAGGAAAATAATCTGAGGATGGTGATGGATGAAAACTTCCAAAAAGAGAGGTTTGAATAGCAAATGTTTAAGGAAGGCTCTTGGAAAAACTAATGAAGTCCTCAGGTATTTTTCCAAAAATTCATTTTTCATATTAAAAAAACTATGAAATAAAGGATGTCATGGTACTGTACAATGTTGACAGAAAAAAATAGTCCGATATTAACTCTTTTGTTGTGACTTAAAACAACAGTATAATGTCATTTCTTAAAGGTCTTTGGGTTGATTGAGTTGAGTTGGGTGCTTCTCATTTGGGGTCTTTTGCAGCTGTAGTCAGATGGTGACTGAGGCAGCAGTAATCTGAAGGCTGGACAAACCTGGGCACCAAGATGCTGCACTCACCTGGTTCATCTGCAGCAGGGGCTCAGCTGGAGAGGTTGTCCAGATTTCCTATACATGACCTCTTGCTATGGCTGGAATTTTTTACAACATGGCAACTGTGTTCTGAGAGGAACCCTCCTGTGAAAGAGCTTTTCCAAAAGGCCAAAATTTAACTATTGATACTTTTTTTTTTTTAAAGAATTAGTATCTGGTGAAATTGCATAAATTTTGATAAAGGTAAACGAAAAACTTAAAAAAATGTTTATTGTTGAGATTATTACAGATGTTCCTCTCCCCGACCTCCCCCCCCCATTGCCTCCTTCACCCAGTTCCCACCCATCCCAGGCCTTTACCATCCTATTATCTGTGTCCATAGGTAATGCATAGATGCATATAAGATTTTTGGTTAATCTCTTCCCACCCCCCACTTCCCTCTGAGATTTATCAATCTGTTTCATGTTTCCAAGCCTCTGACAGTATTCATCGGTTTATTTTGTTCATTAGAATTCTTGTTTGTTTATTTTGACTTTTAGATTCAATTGCTGATAGATATGTATTTATTGACATTTTATTGTTATATTTTTTATCTTTTTCTTCTTCTTTTTTTCTTTTCCTTCCTCTTCTTAAAGAATACCCTTCAACATTTCATGTAATATGGTTTGGTGGTGATGAACTTTAGCTTTTTCTTTATCTGTGAAGCTCTTTATCTGACCTTCAATTCTAAATGATAGCTTTGCTGGGTAGAGAAATTTTGGTTGTAGGTCCTTACTATTCGTCACTTTGAATATTTTTCTTTTTTTAAAAAAATATTTTAACATGGAACTTATTCAGAGATATTATAAGCCTTTTATTTCATAATTATTTTACTATTTGAGTAGTATTCCATTTTGAGTGGAAAATAAGCTCTTTCATTATTATTTAGAGTAAGTATTGTGCAATATCATGGTGTGAAGAAGTTGCTTTCTGCGGTACATTTATATTAATTATAAAAAACATACCCACTTTCTATATGGAAAGTTGTATGACTCTGACAAATTAGATACCCTGTTACATTATCTCACAATCCTCATTAGTACTTGTAAAATAAAATAAACTAATAAATGAAAATTTATTAAAAAGTGAAGTAAATACCCATTATTTTAAGCTTCTGAGTACACAGTTACAAACAAAGTCATCTTCTTCAGTTCACTAGAAAAGATCTCAAATATTAAGGTCACAACTTTGAAGATTTCTGGCCTGCGAAGTTTATGTTGAAAAATCAGCTGACAATCATATGGGTGCTTTCTTATAGGTAACTAACTGCTTTTCTCTTGCTGCTTTTAAGATTTTCTCTTTTTTAAAAAAAGTAATTTTAATTCCCAAGATAATGTGCTATACTTTTTCTTTCTTTCTTTCTTTCCCCAGAGTTTACTATGAAATTGTAGTTTCTCAATCTAACAAGCTTTTCTTTTAATGGACTTTTGCCAAAACTAGTTGTCCTTGGATAAGGAGATCCTCTTATTACTGGTGGTGTTGGCGGCAAAATTGGACCTTGGTTCTTGAGTTTGGCAAAGAAAGATTTCAGAGCCAAGAATTCAAATTATAAGAGAAAGTTTATTTAGAAAGTTACAGAGGTCATAGAAGTGAGCCAGCTGGGCTGCATAGGCTTAGGAAATAAGTTACAGAAGCAAAAGAAAGGACTTCAAAGTTTAGGAGAGGGAAAGGCAAAGGGAATGTGTCTGAGGGTTAAGAAAAGGGGCTGGAAAAGGCTTGGGTGTGCTCCCTAGAGGAGCCTTTTCTTGAAGCAGGCACAACAGATCAAGATTTCTTAGTGACAAACAAGGGATGGCCACAAAAGGACCTTAAGGGGGTGAAGCAAACCAGAATATGTCACTCTAAAATATGCCATTTGGCATAAGGATTATTTTGAGCTGAGTCTTTTGAGAAACAGCAGACACAGAAGAAGCTCTGGAAAAAGAGAAGTTACCCTTTCCTAAAGGACATTTAATACTTATAAAGGAAATTTCCATTTGTAACGGTGTGCCCCTCTCTATATCAAAAGAGAAGGATGACTCTAAAGCCCAAGAGAATCTTTTCAATGGAGAAGATTTGTATGGCACTTAAATTTGTATGACAAATCTTACTTTTGTTTACAATACTTTTTTCTGGTCAGCTTCCTGTAACTTGCTTCCCTCACACCCATCATTCTGCATTTTAGCTAAAGATGCTGTTCCAGCCCAAATTCTAAGTCATGTCTTTGAGTTTACTGATCCCTGAGTTTCTCCCATGTATATATATTAGATATACATGTTAATAAACTTGTTTTTTTCTCTTGTTAATCTGTCCTTTGTTACAAACATCTCAGCTGTGAAAACTTAGAAGAGTAGAAGGAAAATATTTTTTTTTCTCCTCTAAAAGGAGCAACAGGCTAGAGCAGGGGAGTGAAGGAGCTGTCCTAAGAGAAAAGCTCTCACTCTGTGGGAAGGAAGGACAGAGGCGATAGGGTAGTATGATTCATTGGATTTGAAAGTAAATTTAAGTGCAATTGTTGTTTCAGTAATATTACACATTTTACAATTTGTTGATGTCATTTTCTATTTTCTTTAATATGAGAAATGTACTCTGCAACTAAAACACACAGTAGTCTGTTAAACAGAAACACCAACTCTAAAATGGAGTCACTTGTGCTAAGCCCCACCAGCACTTAATGCCTAGCTTGACTGCCGTTTCAGTTTCTCCCAAGAGTAAAAATTTAAATTAATCAGGCTTCAATTTCCTGGTCAGCACTAGTGAGGTAACCTTGCCTGAAATAATCCTCTGCTCATTTAACTTCTTTGTTCTATTCTCTTTCTGCCTATATAAACCTTCCATTTTTACAACTCTTCAGAACATCATTCTATTTACTAGACAGAATACTGCCTGATTCATGAACTACTCAACAGAGCCATGTAGATCTTTAAACTTACTCTTTGAATTTTAATTCTTTAACAAGTTCAATACCAGTGACTTTGGTAACATTTAGTTAGTAAACTCCCCTTCCAGAACCAAAGGATTAGTTAGCAGCTCTTATTCTGAGGGCTAGTAAAATTTTGTTTATACCGTTGTAATTAACTTAGTTATTAATAACAGTAAAGGAGCAAATGGGGAAGCCCGCAATTGTAGGCATATCAGTTGGACAGCTTCACAACTTTACACTCCCCAATGGTCCAACAAAGGGAAGATAAACGCATGCCCAGTAAAGTTGGGGTGACAAAGGAAAGGTACTTTTGTCAGTCACACCTGGAAATAGTGATCATTGGACAGAATGGGTGTGGCCACTGCAATGGTGGTTAGATTTGGGATATTTAGTCTCTGACCAAGGGAACTTGCTCTTTTGTACTTTGGGGGACCTTGGGATTCTTGTTGATTGAGAAATGTTCTGCTACATTCTCCCTCATGGCCCATGGCCATATGGGTCCCCATACACAATGGACTAAGGAACTGCAACTAGCCTGATGCTGTGTTTGACCCGACTCCTACATAGAAAGGAAACTTTGGACACTGGCTCTTTTAGTTCAACTAAAACCACAGCTACACTTTTTCTATAACTGGACTAAAGGAAATGCTACTTTAAAAGCTCAAATATTTAATTCCATGCAAATAAAAATCACTCATTCTTCCATATGAGTCTCAGAAAATTCTTGTTCTCGAGATATTGTAAGAATTTTATCTACCCGCAGCACCCAGTTGGGAAAAGGATCCCCCCACTTCATCCGATAACATTATGATTCACAATTTGCCAATTGAAATTATTATTCATAAGAAGAAATTCTTGATTTATAGCCAGTTGGCTGCAAGTTAGATTGAAATCTAGTTGGGAAAATGCTAATTAATCAATTTTGGTACAAATATATTGAATAAAATGCATCAAAAGAAGTCCTCATTTTGTAAGCTTCATTATTGGACTGTAAGATCAGGGGCCTGGGACCAAGTCTGTTTCACTCACCTACTATATCCAGAGCCTAGTACTAGGCCTGGCACACACTAGGTACTCAACAAATAATCACTGAATGGATGAATAATAGAATCATATGGAACCAGCCTGCTGGAAAGCTGCCCTCCCCCCCCATTTTCCTTTTTTCATCAGCAAGTATTTTCTACATTCAAGAGCACATTATTGGGGCCTCAGATGAAACAGAAAAAGTATGAAAGAGAACAGATGCCTATTTCTGGAATTTAGAGTCCACATGTAGCATAAAAGTTTATGACTTTTGACTTAAAACAACAAAAATAGACTATTTAAAGAAAAAAAGTCTTCAGTTAAGGAATAAACTTGGCAGGATTATAAAATACAGGACAGAATATTCCTGAGATGTCACAGAATATTCCTGAGAATGTCCTTTAAGAGCTCTGCTAGTTAGAGAATTACTGAGGAAGGAATGTTACTATCAAAGTGAAAAAAGGACTTTCAAAGAAGGTGAAATCTGATAATTTGGCTTTGAGATTCACAACAGTCCAAACTCAGTTCAAGCTGGAAAATAATTTATAAAATGGACTTATGTTTAAAGTTCACCATTGGTGTAGGAGGCTGAAGAGGGGCAGAATTTGTTACCCTAAAATATGCCTGTTTGGTATAAGGATTATTTTAAGCTAATTATTTTTAAGGAAATCAGACATAGGACTATGTAGCTCTGAAAACCAAGTAGAAGTTACCCTTTTATAAGAGACATTTACATTTACAAGGAAAATCTCCATTTGTTTCTCGCACTGTACCCGGAAAAGAATTACTAAATCTCTAGAAACTCTCATCGATGGAGAAAACAAGAACTTAAATTTGCATAACAAACATGCCCTTGTTTATCATGCTCTTCCTTGTAGTCTCCCATAACTTCCCTTCCACCTCCAACATCTTTTGTCTTTACCTGGAAATAGTATTTAAGGTGATGGCTTGGGCCATTTAGGGGATTTATTCAATTTTCCTGGGTACCTTCCAGGTACATGTGGTATTAAACTTCCCTTTTATTTTTCTCCTGTTTATCTGTCTTTTATTACAGGGAGTATCTCAGTTAAAAACCAAGAAGGGTAGAGTGAAAATTATTTTCCTCCCTAGAAAATTAAAATATTTTTGTCATGTTTCCAATTCGGAGGTGATTTCACACCACTATAAAAATATTTTTCTTTCTAAAATTGTGGCTTGCTTATTGAAACAGTTGCAAGAACATTCTAGAATACTGTGGTTTAGAAGGAGTTCTGAGCTATGTATAAGAAGTGTGCAAAGCTAGGTCTTTAAATTTTTTTTCATTGATTTTTAGAGAGAGAGGAAGGGAGAGGGAGAGGGAGAGAGAAACATTGATGTAGAGCAAAACATCAATCAGCTGCTTCTTGCAAACCCCTATGAGGAATCGAGCCCACAACCCCAGTACCCCAACCATGAATCTAACCAGCAACATTTTGGTGCATGGGACCACACCCAATTAAGTGAGCCACACTGGCATGGGCTATAATGCTAGGTCTTAAAATGGATCTAGCATCATGTCTAATAAAATTTCTTTTCAATGATGCAATAATGAGGCATCTTGGAAAGGAAAACTCCTGGAGCAAATAAATAGTGAAGTTTCTGGCATAAGTAAAAGAGAGAGTACTGGGTATTTGTGTTTGCTTTGTGTGTCTCTGTATATATGAACATGTGTGCTTTCTTGGAATGTTTTCTTTATGTGACACAGCAACAATCTTCATTAAACAATATTAATCTCAGTGAATCCTTCCTTTTAGCTTCCATTTCACCACCTACCCTTCCAATTTACTTCAACTTGGCAAGCTTACAATGGCCATTTTTTCCCCACAGGGACAAATTGTTCTTAAGTAATGACTTCAGCTGTCAGGCACAAATACTATCCTTTCATATCTAACCACAGTTACACAAGCCAAACTATTTAATTTCAGAGACATGACAACCATTTTATTTGGTGAAATGTTAACTACTGTTTCATCAAGTTACTTTATTTCTCTTTTCATTTAATGGATTTGGATAGAATGTGAAATTCAAAGTACATCTATGCTCTTCAGGAATGAAATAATCTTTGTCATGTATTAAGAAGTACATTTTTCCTTTTGTTCTAGGTATATAATCCTCATTTCTATTTGTTCCCTGGGATGTTCTATGACAAATGGTTGTGGATTAGGAAAAAATAAAAATACTACCACTAAATAAAAAGTGAGCAAAGGTATATAGGGTATTTTCATGATTACTGCCAGGTTATATATGTTAGAAGAAGGCATAGGTTTCTTAGCAAACTAAGGGATAAATTAAGCAAGGATAATTTCTGGGAAAAGAGGTTCCGAGACAAAGGAGAGATCTGAAAATTTAAATCATGGGGAGAGTATATCCAATATACCCACTATTACTTCGTGTTCAAATGCTCCCTCTGCATGTGAAAATACTCAAATTTTCAACATCCCCCGCTCCCCAGACTTGGGGAATAGGAGAGGGAACTGAAAATCAGGCTCAAAGTTTTCAGAGAAACATTTTCAGATCTAAGAAACAGCAATAGGAAAGGCTAGAGAAGAATTGTTTTAAGGTCTTGGAACCAGATATCGAATTTAGTCATTAATAGGAGCTTCATTTCATATGACCTTTTGTATAGCACAGAAAGATACATTTGGATGACTAACCCTTATGACATCCTCATAGGCAAAAAGAGTTAATATTTGGATTTCCCCTTCCATGGTATGGTCTTCTCCTAAGTGATGGAAGCATATCCTTTGTAGTCAAGATGAACTGTGCCAGACTGTGATAGTTCTACTACTCCAGCCATTGGCATTCAACTCCTCTAACACATACACAGCTATGGCCCAACTGCCCACATCCGTGTGGTCATCACTGTGGTCATCACTGCAGCTGGCAGGCGAGTCTTAGACATGCCATGACCAGCTGAATACAGGGCACAGCAGCTGGCTCGTCCACCCGAAGGAGGCAGTGAGCCAGCTGAGAGAGGCGTGGTGGCTCCTGTCCTCATGAGTGAGGACCATACAGTTAGAGTATTACCAACCAGTTGGGTGTTTCCTTTGTGCTTCACACAGGCTGGCAATTGTCAGTGAAAAATTTCTACTTAAATTTTGGACAATTTTAGTTTTCTTTCTTGTGAAGTGTTAGCCTCATCAACTTCTTTCAGTGACACGAAACTGTCCTGACTCCAAGCAAGTGAATCAGTATAAAGGATGATAAAATTCTGAATGACAGATAATTTAAAAAACACACGCACATATTTTTATTTATTTCATAGAGGAAAGGAGAGGGAGCAACAGACAGAAACATAACAGTGAGAGGAATAATTGATTGGCTGCCTCTTGCATGCCCCCTACTAGGGATCCGGCCCGAAACCTGGGCATGTGCCCTGGCTGGGAATGGAACCGTGAACTCCTGGTTCAGGTCGGTGCTTGAATATTATCCACATGGGTCCGCTGACAGATAATCTTGTAATCAGTTTGTTTAGCACACTGGCCCCTGGTGGTATGCCATAAAAAAGTGACTTGGGTACTACTAGTCCCTAATACAAACAATTCTCAAGACAGACTTTTATAACACGCAATAAGAGATTCAAATTTCTGGTGGCCCTTGAAGGCACAATTTTTAGTTTTTCTTAGCTATTCTTGATTTTTAGTGATTTGGCTTATGTGAATAGCTGTTGAAAAAAATACTCAAGAGACATTTTTATGATTTTTTAAAAATACTAATTCTGTTTCTGAAAGAACAAAAGCAATTTTTAAAACGTTTCATTTGGGAATTTAACAAAGGTGGAAAGTTTTGAATAAAACGATTATTCAAGATAGTTTTGAATAAAAAAACACTTGAGAGAGTAGATCATTTTGAACAAAAAGAAGTAAGTCTGTTCTTCCCTCATGATTAAATATGGCATTAATAATCATTTTACAAAATGAATTTAGTTTATTAGGGGAGGATGAAGCAAATCTTACTCTTGCTTTCCAGTGTAACTTCAGTGAGAGTAACAGCTAGACTTATTCCTATTGTAAGTTTTGAAAAAGATTGATTTATTAATCATTACATAAATGCCCAATTCACATTCTATTCAGCACAGATGCCAAAATTAAATATGATAAAATATTAACTTGAAACATATGTAAAAATAAGTATAATATACTTTAAAAGTTATACCAATGTAATGAAAAATTTTCTGCATAGTTTGTAATATTGACAGTATACTATGCATACAGTATATAAATTCCAGAAAAATCTCACCCTGACTCATGTTGATGTTTCATAATCAATTCTAAAGAAAGAGGAGAGATATAAAAATACAGGGTATTTACAGCTGTCCTTGCCCTTCACTTCACCCTGGAGGCTCTGTTCCAACATGGTGGATCCAAGCGTCCTGCTCTGCTTTACATGGCTGGCAATGCTATTTGCCACGTGCAATTCTATCCTGCACCCGTGGATTCCAGACCATGAAAAATAAGTGCCACAATAGCTCCAAGAGGGGAAACAATACTTTCACTATTCACACTGTGAGATAGCACAGGCAGATGATTTGTTCAATATTGTAGATAATTAACATTAAATGCAAGTCAGGGCTCAACGTTGCAACCATTTGGGATGGCCAATAACTTGTGTCTGTGTTTTACTTTAATTTTATTAAAAGAGTTTAAATATAAATAAATATTTTTATTGATTTCAGAGAGAAAGGGAGGGAGAGAGAGAGATAGAAATATCGATGATGAGGGAGAGTCATTGATTGGCTGCATCCTGAACACTGCACACTGGGGATCAAGCCCGCAACCCAGGTATGTGCCCTGACTGGGAATCGAATCATAACCTCCAGTTCACAGGTCAGTGCTTAACCACTGAGCAACACCAGCTGGGCTAATTTGAATGAGTTAATGATAAAAGTGTTCCTTTCTCCTTTTCCTGAATCAATGTAAGGAAATATGAACACTGCCAATCAAGGACCAATTCTGATCTAATAACAATGCTAACCAGAAGAGAGTGAAAAAATAGTTTTAAAAAGTGGTAAGGGGAGTAGAGATTTTAATGCGACTGTTTAAATGTGTTTGTTTGCTATTTAAAAATTCCTTTGGTTCACGGATCTATCATCCTCTCCCATGGAATTTCAAGAAGATAATGTTAACATTGAGTATTAAAATAATCGCATAAAACCTTCGTGATCTCTTGATAAAACTCAAGTACTTTCTATGAATCTACTTAAAGGAAACCAAAATAAACTGTAGGTATGCGTTAATCTAGTAGTATGACAAGTAACCTAAATACTAAAATACAGAAAATAAATTAAGGGAATATTCTTATAAATATAGAAACATGCATTGCTTTTCTTTGGGGCAGTTTAACTTTAACACATTTTTTGCGGGAAACGAGTAAAATCAGATCCACCAGGGAGACTGTCAATGGACATGAGGAAACATACATTGGAACCTCTAGTTGAAAACAGCAAAAATAAAAATGTTTTACATCGTTGTCGTGTGTGTGCCGCTCATAAACTATGCAGTGAGACGCGGTACATGTGCAAGTTTTGTAATGCACCCCTACAGAAAGGAAAGTGTTTCGAACGCTACCACACAGTGAAGCACTATTAGGTTATAGTTTTTTTTTGTTTTGTTTTGTTTTTTTGTCTTTTTTTAAGGTTATAGTTTTTTTTTATAAGATCTGTTGAAAATTTCGAAAAAATACTGTAATTTTGTAAAAATAAAATTATTTTGATTGTGAAAGAGTGTTTTTTATATGTTTACCTAGAATGTAGTAATTTTGTGTACATAAAAAATACAATAACACATATTTTGCAAAGTAAATACCTCTTTTTAAACTAAAACACTGAAAGTTTCATAGAAAAATATCAAATAGATCGAAAGATATGAATATTTTACGGAAAGTCTAATTTTGGCGAGAAAATGTCAAAAAAGCCCCGCGTTACGACGCGATTTGGCAATATAACTGGCAACCTTAGTAACTGGCAAAGGTAAAAGATGGTCCATCTCCCACTTTCTCTTTTCTCAGAACACATACCTTGAGAGGAAAAAATGAGTACTGACCATAAATCTATGAAAAAGAAAAAAGGAATGATCCCTTCTATGGGAGAAAGGAAGCCAAACCTAATGAAACACTGTCTACGTCCCGGAAGATCCTTGCTCGCGCTGTATGTGGAACCAGCCGGGAGATGCAGAGCAACTTCTCGTGATTCTTCACTGTGAAGTGTGGTTCCAACAGGTCAGCTGAATTTACAGACTAGCTGAGTTAGAACGTTCTTGGCCATTTGCAAAGTCAATTCTTTTTCTTTTTATCTTGTAAGAATGACCTGAAGGCATGTTAACAAATTTCCTTCAAATTTGTGGTATTGTTCATCAAAGTTCAGTCTAGCAATTATTTTAAAATTAAGTATCTGACCACCATGAAATTTGATCCTATGATGGGAAAATATGATAATTGCTTTTTAAACTGATGGGGTGCTACATTAATTGGTTTCTTGGTATTCAGGGAAAACCCCAGCATGTTGGCTCCTCTTAATAACATTGTATAATTGGACTCCAAGGACTTTCCTGAAATTTTAAAATATGTTTACTGTATCTAAATTGTGCAGAAGTCAAGGCTCTAATTAAAGCATTAAATTGTAAAACAAAATTAACTATAAGCTATCTCCATGTAACATCTGTGTAACTTTCCAGGGACATCTGTCCTCTGTGTCGGCAAAATACATCTCATTAATTAATATTTGACAGAATAAATGTGGTCATTACAGATAGATCAGTAGACTGATAGTGACATGTGCATGGGGTCTCTTTAAGGATAAATCACACTTTTTGTTTTTTGAAGTGCAGGAAGATAAGTGGGCACCGTGCTTCCGGAGTTGTGGTGCAACTATAGCTATTACATGTTATGCTTAAGCACGAGGAACCTTTAATGCTTCCATTGCTGTTTCATTGGAGATACTCCGCTGGCCTTGGGGTAACCCAGGCAGGTACATAATAGGCTCATGACCTACTAAGCATGCAAGAAGTTATATTTACCAGTCCACACCTTGCTCTTCTTCTGTGTAATATATATTGTTTTCTATGATATGACATTAGATGCTTCAAGCTTTCCTTCCTGTCTTAGGGTCACAAGAGTAATTAAAAGTCGCCTGATCTCATGTTTGCAGTATGAAGCAATGCCCATTTCACATGTAAAGCTCAGGAGAAACAGCATTTCAAGTGGAGTATGTTTTTTAGTTTACATGTTATAACAAAATTTTACTTTTTTCCCTCTGAATATGATCATTGTGAACTATGATCCAGCAGAGCCTATGTACAGGCCCTGGCAGCTCCCCAGTACAGTTGCATTTAATATTGAGGGTCAAAGGCTATCGTGGATATTAGTCATCTTGGGATAGAATTAAAATAATCATCGGCGGGAAACTAAAAGTGCATAACCTACGACTATGAAGAGCTGTGCAGCTCTAACCAGCTGGAAAGCCAGGCTCCCTCCCAGTCTGGAGGCTGGGCAGGCTGCGCAGCTCAGCCTGCACTCTGGGTTCATCACCTGCCACGCTTCATTTTCCGGTGGAAAAAATAAGAGAAAGGAATCTTCTCCTTCCCATGTTGTAAATGAGACAAATATAGTTTTAATACTTTAACATTTCTGTATGCAAGTTGTTCTGCAGTTAAAATATAATTAACAGCAGGATCAAGCACTTTTTCAATCAGCAAGTTTGTTTTTATTTCCTTTTCTCTTTCTCAATTAGATTTAATAGATGTTTAGGTGAGGAAGAAACAAATGTGTTTGGTTTCTTAGAAGGAACAGTTAAATTCAAAGTCATAAAAAATACCTATAGGTTTTTTTAAATCCTCACCTTAGGGTGTGTTTTTAATTGAGAAGAATCGGGGAGGGGGGGGGAGAGAGAGAGAGAGAGAGAGAGAGAGAGAGAGAGAGAGAGAGAGAGGGAGAGAGAGATGAGAGAAACATCGATTAGTTGCCTCCCATACAAGTTCTGACCAGATATCAAAATCTAGATATGTGCCCTGACCAGAATCGAACTCCCAACCTTTGGTATACAGGACAATGCTCCAACTAACTGAGCCTTCCCCCCTGCCTCTCCCCACCTCCCCACCACCCCAAGGGCTATCTGTAGGCTTTTGATTTGATTCCACTCTTCTTACAAATGGGTACAAAGATTTTCCAAATAACTACATAACATTTCTATTGTAGTTAAAATGGCTCATGACCTATTAAATAAATAATGTCTTGCTTTCCTTATATCTCAGTTAAATTTTCCAGTCCAAATCCTGATCTAGGAATTACAGTGTGTAACATTATTTGATGATGATGATAACTTTCAAAGGCATATAATAAAATGAATGAAAAAGATGTTAATTTCATCTATGCCAATTACATAAGCTTTATTCCTTTTATAGAATCATCAAATAATTTGTTAAAAATGCAGCACCTGAAAAATATAATTGATTTATAATTATTGTGGATGGCTCTCAATTCAACAATTTTTGATAAATTATATGAAAGCATATAGAGATAGTTCTTCGTACTAATATTAATGTGATACACACACACACACACACACACACACACTAGGGGCCCAGTGCATAAAAATTTGTGCACTTGGGAGGGGTCCCTCAGTCCAGCCTGTGCCCTCTCACAGTCTGGGACCCTTTGGGGGATGGCCACCTGCTGATGTGCCTGGCCAGCCTGGGAGAGGGGCTGATGGCTGTTTGTAGGCTGGCCAAGCCCCCAATGGGGACCCTCACCCCATGGGGGTATGACCAGCCTGGATGAGGGGCTGAGGGCCATTTTCAGGCTGGCCACAGCCCCTTCAGG
This sequence comes from Murina feae, assembly GCA_004026665.1. Taxonomy (NCBI): domain Eukaryota; kingdom Metazoa; phylum Chordata; class Mammalia; order Chiroptera; family Vespertilionidae; genus Murina; species Murina feae. Next base: position 8,052 of record PVJC01029681.1, on the reverse strand, counting down.
ATTCGGGTCCCTACTGGGGTGCCTGGCGAGCCTGGGTGAGGGGCTGAGGGCTGTTTGCAGGCTGGCCACAGCTCCCATTGACCCAAGGACCCATCAAGTCTGGCTGGAAGCATGCTTCTGGGGTTTATTCATTATCTATAATTGAAACTTTGTTGCCTTGATTGGAGGCCACAGCCAGCCTAGGCAGGCAGTTTCCTCCATTGCTGGCCTCCTGTTTGCTCTAGCTCCGTGGCTGCAGGCCGCCATCTTGGCTGGGTTAATTTGCATATTGTCGCTCTGATTGGCTGGTGGGCGTGGCTTAGGTGTAATGGAGTGAGGGTTAATTTGCATATTACTCTTTTATTAGATTAGATAACAACAGAGTCTATAAAAGACAGTTCAGAACTGCTTTCTCTTTGAACTGCAGTGGTTTCATAACTATCTGCATGATCTTTGTCTCAGTAATATTCTATGCTGTCATGGACTATACCATACTACACAGCTGCAATAGTCCTGGCTCTGTTTCCTCAGTGAACTTGGGTCAGACACATGGTTTTCCTGAATTTCTATTTTCCCCATGGTTAAATGCACTCATTTCCATCGTTGTGGTAATTAACTGAGATCATGCTAAATTTGTGGGTGGTCAATTTATGTAAGTTTCCTTTCTCCCCTGTCATTTCTTAAGAAGAGATCACCCAAATTGCAGAATAAAAGAAACACTCATGCTCTGTTACATTTTTAGGAGATTACACTTCTTATGAGCACAGCAATTTCCCCTCAAATAACAAACTGACGGGAAAAGTGTTTTGAATAATAATGTTACAATAATGAGTTGTTTTCCCTTGTATATCAAAGGACATAATCTGATATGAAATGCCTTCACTAATATAATTAATCACTTTGCATGATATTGATGGCAGCAGAATATGAAAAAACATTAAAAGGGAATACCTGCAAGAGAAAACAGCCTAAGGGAATAAAATAAATGGTCAAAGTTTGCCCTCAGGAATTTAACATCCTCAGTTTCTATTTTGGAACTGGGATGGCTTTTCTCCATGCAGCGATGAGGAGAATGGACCTGGAGACACCCACTGGTGTGCCAGTGGAGAAAAACATGGCCAGCACATTCCTCCCCTACGGGCTTCTTTAGTGGATGCAGTCCTCAGAGATCCTGAAATGCCTTTTCTTAAGTGTGTGGGGGAAAGCTGGCGACACAGAGGACTGTGGCTTGTGTAACGCATCATTCTGCTAATGTCCCAGGAGACAATGGAAGATTTCATTTTAGTCGCGGCACTGTTTCCCAGGGTTAAAGGCTAAAGCTGGAACTGAGTCAATGGCACAATGATTTATTAGGAGGTAAGATGTGTGATATACAGGACCTGGTCTCTCTGGTTCTCAGTTGAATGCCCTATAATAGTTCCTGGAACAATGCCAGGCAGTTAGTAGGTGCCTTATTCTACAAGTAAGTATTTGTAGAAAAAAAAAAGAATGATTTTTAAAAATTGACCTTGTTTCACACTCTGGTGTGTAAAATTATGGAAACCAAAAATGTGTGATGGCTTTAGTGTATGTGGACCCCAAGATAGCCTTATTAAATCCCACAACACATAGCTAAATATGGTGTAAAAAAGAAAATTTGAGTGATTGCAATAAAAGAGATACCATATAACAAAATATGGTTCATAACATTTATTCATAAATGCTTTATGTATAGAATCTCATTTAATAGACCCATGTTGACTTGTGCATTGGACTCTATAGGGTAGTCACTGAGGAGAAACTTCGGGGCTAGATACCCTGCATCTAAATTAAGACTTTGGCAGTTAGCTGCTTCTGGGTAAGTTGTTTTACTTCTTCTCAATTTCTCAGTTTTCTTATCTGTGAAGAGGGGAAAATAGTGCCTGCCTCATATGGTTGTGCGAAGACTAAACGTATAATTGATCTGAGAATAGTACTAGCCATGTAACATCTATTCTCCCTCTCCCTCTCCCTTTCTCCCACCTTCTTTCTCAGAACAGTGTCTGCCTGGCACATAGTAGAGGGCTATGTAAATGTTAGTAATCATTGTGTATTATAATCATTCCCATTTTACAGATGAGAAAAGTGAGGCACAAAGAAATAACGCTCAGGATCACACAGTTGGTCGGTATTGAAAAATAAGTTTGGAATCTAGATAGTCTAGTTCTATCTTATGCTCTTTACCTCTACACCACCGTATCTCCCCAAATAAATGTACTGAAAATGTAGTTCTTAGTAATAAACTGCTTTCAGAGTTTATTTAATAAAATAATAATTCGACACTTCTTGCCTAGAACATCATTTTGAAGATTTCTTATGAACAAGTACAGGTGTTTTTGTAGATGATTAATAAAATGTGCTATTATTAACCCAGCTGCCTGATTAATTTAAAGAGCTAATATACTAGAAAATGATTGCTATTTTCTATAATTTAGCCTTCAAAAATTGTTAGTAATTAAAAATAAACCCCACCTCAGTGCATCTGACACGAACAAATTCCTAATGTTTGGTTCTCCTCTGAGAGGAAAGCTCTCCCGCAGCAGTGTAGGACGCGGCCATGCAGATCACACGCTGCATGAAGAAGGATGAGGTTATCCTTCCGTGACTGCACAAGGGATCAGTGTTTTTGAACAACAGTTCAGCCACGTCTTTGATTAAAAAGTTATAATGTGGGACAATAACTACGCTGACTCTATTTCTAATAGTAAATGAGGAGAAACTGTGTTTGTTTAAATGTCAAATTGCATCTTTAGTTGTATTGATGGCATGACCATGACATGAATACAAACATTGGTTATCTTATTTGCACACCTCCCCTCAGAGTAGTTGTAGGTTGAACTGCCTGTGAAACCTGGCTACGTATGTCAAGTACACTGTAAAGTGAGAGACGGAAACTTCAAACAGGTTATTTCCCACCGAAAGTTACAATCGTGTTCCTTCCTGAAATCAGCCAAAGAGGTTGATATGCATAGATACAGGCCAAGGCTGAAGTGAGTAATCTTTTGGCTAATTTAACCGGTTATTTTAGCTCTGGTTACTGCCTCTACTGCAGTCTTTCCATGTCACGCTGGAGTCCCTACAGCACCACAGTGAACATTCAAGGAAATATTGTTTTAACAAAACCTGCTTTTCTTTATACTTAGAAAATTCAGTTATACTTTTGAAGCTTCAATTCTATATTCAAAAATTTCTCAAATATTCTGAAAAGTTAGAAAGCAATTAGTATAGCGAAAGCAGATTTTCTGCAACTAGGTTCATTCTTTAATGCTTTTATCTGTCAATCTCTTTAATTTTCATGGGTAAAAATTACTTTTGAGCTTATTCTGGATGCCTACATGACAGCTACAGAACTGAGGTGTCAAGAATGACTCTACTTCTCAATTTTTATGGAGTAATCATAAAATCCCCGATGAGTATTTGGCTATGTATTGATGTAATTGTCAATAATTTATTAAAATAAATTTATGTAGAACAAGGAACATAGTTTTAATTTTAATACTCCAGGTCAATCCATAAATAACTACATATATTTAAACCACATGATCCTATAAATGCAAAAGAAACTCTTATTTAGAAATAAATCACAAGGTACTGTTTGGTTGTCTGTAAGGCAACGCACCCTTTTGCTTGCTATTGTAATATTCCCCCCAAATCGCTCCAGGGTATCACTCTTTGCCTTGGCACCATTATGGCATCTTTCTCCAAGTTTCAGTCTCATTCTTATCATGCCCGCACTGGCCACAGGTCTCTGTATGAGCGACTGTTTCCGCAGAGAAGGTCATCCCCTCCTTTGAGCGTGGGAAACTCCATTACAGCCTTCAGATTTAGCAAATGCTTCCATCACTTTCTCACAGGCCAGGGGCTTCTAATGTGTCCTTATGAAAGTGTTCTGTTGGCTCAGGACACTCACCTAAAGTTGTAATTATGCCTTCATTAGTGAGGCAATCTTTCCTACCATTAGATTATATGAGAGTCAGAACCATGTTGACCTGCTCCCCAATTGTATCCCCAGAGTCCCCAGAGTGCCTGACGGGGGGGAGAAAACCAGTGATCATTAGATGAAAGAGGAAAGGAAAGAGGGAGAGAGAGAGAGGGAGAGAGAGAGAGGGAGAGAGAGAGAGAGAGAGAGAGAGAGAGAGAGAGAGAGAGGAGATAGATATCTAGAAAGAAGAAGAATATGGGGAAGGATTAAGAGGAGGGGAGAGAATAGAAGAGAAAGCAAAGGAAATAAAACTAAAGATAGCAGGTAGGGGAAGGGAGCTAATGCTTACGGAGACCGATCTTACTTAGTTGAGGCACTTTACAAACATCTCATTTTGGGCTCCTGCCAACCTTACAGAACAGGGATTTTTGGATTGTGTCCCATCAGACCCCACCCGATGCCAGAACCCTTCATGTTATATCATATTGTTTTTGCCCATCTAAATGTGTTCTTTGTGGTTCAATTTTAATTTTTTTCTACATGGAAGAATGGCATACAGATAATTAACACAGTGTTCATCATGTGCCAAGTACTTTTCTAAGTACTTTACATATATCACCTTACTCAATCCTTGGAACCCTATTATTATTCTCATTTTACCAGCAGGGGGCACCCAGGCTTAGAATCACAGAGCTTAATGTGTGGAAGCCATGATTCAAACCACGTGGTCCAGACTCAGAGTCTGCTTGATCACTCCATGTCTGCCTCTCCGTGCAGAGCAAACAGGTTTGTCTGAACAGTCCTTGTTTTTCTGACTGAAGTGATTCACTTGAATGGACACACCAATGGCATCTCTGCCATCATCTGGGAGTGTGACTGAAAGCTGGTAGCATCACAGAGTCACACACAGGCCTGTTTTCCCAGTGGCCCAAGGCCTCCCCGCCACCACTGGTTGGACGTGAGCACTGCAGCCCCAGTGGTGGGAGGAGGGATGGAAACACACTCTTCAGTCAGACAAAAATTAGGCTCGATTAGGTGACACCCATTCCACTCATGAAAAGAAACAGAGCTAGGCAAAAGATTTTTCCTGATGAAATTTTAATAATTTGATGGAAACGAGAGCCATCCCAATAATATTGCATAAATAATCAGCGTGAAGGAATGTGTCTTCTGGTGGATGCAGTCGAATCATTAAGCCTTGATTTTGGTTCTTATTCAAACTCTACTTCTCGCTGTGGAGCTAAGAGCTAAATCTTGGGTATGATTCAGAGTCTCAAAGACTATTTAAGTTTCAAGAGGAGTTGGAGGTCATAAATCCACCCCCTGTATTTTTTAATAGAAAAAACTAAGGTCCAGAGAGATAGTTTAGGAAGAATGGGTCTGGCTTTCAAACCGTAAAATGACTCCGAGAGAAAGACACTAGAAATAAATATTTTTCATGTGCTGCCTCATATTTAGCTACAAAATTGAGGAGTCAGTAAGTAAATGATAGTTGCTATTGATCTTTTAAATCATTTTCACATTTTATTCAACGTCCACAGAAGTGGATAAAAGGAAGTCCGACTTTTCTCTGCAATGAGAACACATGTTTACAGTGTTGTCAGGGCCAAACGCAAAGTCTCTATTGAGAGATGTCCATGTAGGTTTATGTGGGACACTATCTGATTTTATAGATTTGGATCAACCTTAAATAAATAACGTTTTGATAAATATTTGTTGGGTGAATGAATAAAGTACATAAATCAATCAATGAACATATGGGGGTGGGGGAGGCTCCTCTCATCTGAAGTGTACAGATCAAGCTGGAATAAGGTAACATCTAGTATATTTTTAGGGAGACAGACACTGCGTGGAAAGATGTATTTTCAAGGACGGCTTGCCTGTAAGCTGAAAAGGAGTGTGGGGGCTTTAGAATTTAAACTGGGACAATCACTATAAATTCAGGAACACTTGGAAGAATTGGGATCCAACTTCAGCCTAGAGCAAGGGAGTCCTTTGTATCGTCCTAGAGCAGAAAAGTGTCTCTGGAGATAGGAAGCATGGATTGAAATGGAAGATGCATTCCTTCTGCATGGAAGCAAAGCGCCAAGCTATGGTGGGCGTGAGGTCACCTGCTCTGCCTTCCCTTCTGCTCATTCTGTGATCTGGGATCCCTGACAGGCAGCTTTCCCGGGGGTCAGTTCAAGCAAACGATTGTGCCAGGGTTTGGCCCGTGCTCCCCAGCCTAGCTTCCACCTGCTCTCCGAACATCACTAGGGGTTCTACTACGCTCAATCAGTGTCAAATTTACAATATTGGCAACATTTCCAGATATATCAGGGTCAGACTTCCTTTTTAAAGATAATATTTTAAAATCATTTTTTTAGAGAGGGAAGAGAGAGAGAAAGAAAGAGAGAGGTGAAAGCATAACCTCAGCGGGCTGCCTCCTACATGCCACCTACTACCCATCAAGCCTACAATTGGGGCATGTCAGCAACCCTTCATGCACAGAATGATGCCCAACCTACTGAGTCACACCAGCCAGGGCGGCCATATTTCTTAAACTAAAGTCTCATACATGGCAAGTTCAGCATAAGGGTTAATGAGGTTTTTTTTTTTTTTTAATTTTAAATATCGTATGTCTCTCATAGAGTGGAAATCTGTTCTAGGTTTGAAACAGTTTTGGTATGGAATTAGCATTGTGTTAATGTGTTTTTATTAAATACAAAAATCATTTGAAGTTTCAACTATATACAACTGTAGGTCAACAGCATCCATATTTCTCTAGCAGAGTGTAGCATTTTTTTGTTTACATGTCAGTTCTTCCCGTTACACTAAGCTTCTTGAGAGTACAGACTATGCCTTATTTATTAAAAAAAGCTTTATTAAAGTATAATATGCAAACCTTAAATTCACCTCTTTTAAATGTACATTTCCATTATTATCAGTAAATTTACAGAATTGTGCAATCATCATTGCAATCTTATTTTAGATCACTTCTATCACCTCAAACAGAAACTTCATGCTCGTTTGCCTTCATCCCATTCTTACCTCCAGTCCTAGGCAGCCACTAATCTACGTTCTTTGCCCTATTCATAGAAACCAAATGCCTTGGGAAGTGTTAGGCACCTAGTAGGCTCTCATAAAAGTACGTGCAATGTTTTAATTAATTAAGTAATTGGGTACTAAGGGCGAGCACTTTCTGCTAACAAAATCTGACTTTTTGTTTGTGTACAAATTACTTTAATACGGAATCATACTTCATCAGAAGAACTTGTGAGGTGGTCAGGGAAAGATGAAAAAATACAGACCTAGAGAGGATGAATGATGAGTTCAAACCACCCAACTGCAAATGGGAAAGTTGTGCCTTTTGACTATACAGCCAGCATTCACTCCACTGTGGTCAAATAAAGGTGAAAGGATTTTGAGAAGACTATGGTCTACCTAAATATATTTGGAATTTCACAGAGAGTATGAAATAAAAACTCCCACTATCCTTACCCCTGAGTTTATTTGATGTGGTACAATAAAAGATATTTTTACTTTAATATGACGTTTACAAATGCAAAAGTACAGGAACTGAGAATTTACTTAGGCTTTCTAGAAACACACATTGCGCCTGTTATTTGGCTAATTCAAGACGTTACAGCCTCCATGAGGTCCTCTTTGTATGGCTGATAGTTCAACTTTGCTCTTCATTTTGGGCAAGGAAGTATGACTTTGATATCACAAAAGTGCTATGGGAAAGGATATTAAAAGGTGTACAAAGGAAAGAAAATTACTTTTCATTAAAATGTACTTTAACTTGATCAAAATTATACCAGTGTTCATGTGTGCCATATTTTGCAGATATGTGATTCTGTGGTGGAAACAAGCATAATTTTGCTTGTTATTCACATGCCAATGGCACAGCTTCCTATACCTTGGCACAGATTCTTGCTGGTTCAAGGAAAGGATGACATAGTTCTTTGCCCAAAGTGACTCGGGCTACAGCTGGCGGCTGGATTTGAGCTGGGTTTACAAAATATCACACAGGATCTTCAAGTCTTGTTGCCCTTAAATATTCCAAAAGTGAGGAGATGGCGAGTTTTCTGGGCACCTAAAGCTATAATTCCTTTTTATGGAGCGTTATTATAAATTACTGCAATAAAATT
>PVJC01029680.1:0-21697 GCA_004026665.1 Murina feae | reverse complement strand
GAGGTGGTTCTGAAGGGGGTGACTGGGTAAGATGCTGGAAGGTGGTCAGAGCCTGGGAAAAGGGGAGTCCCTGGGTCTGTTCCATCCAAACACTGTTGAAGCAAGAGTGAATCTGGGATGCCGAGAGCACTATCGATTTAGAATTAATTCTGAGTACTGAGATAGATGTTTCCTAACTTCTAAAAATAATTTCCATGTAATGAGGAAATTTCAGATAATTAACCACTTCCCTTTGGTTCTTGGTATCTCCCCTCACACATGCCTTAACCACCTAATCATTTTGAAGTGGATATTTCCTAAGCCTGGGGTCTAGCAAGCTCCCTGACAATTTCATTCTCCTTGACCCTCCTGATTCCTTGAGCTCATGACTTCCCCTGACATGACATCGGACATTTGGATGAAAAAGGGAAAAGAGAGGGTAAAATTTTTGTCAAATGTACAGGTCTGAGAACATACTCTTGCTAATACACAGTTTGATGGTTGCTCTTGAGAATTCTGATGGTGTTCCGAATCACAGTCCTTACACACGACATGGTGTAGTTTTCTGAAAGGTTCTCTTTCAATCCTTGTGTTCTGAAATTCCATGACCCTGTGTCTTGGGGTGGATGTTTCTATTTCATTCACTCTGATATAGGTGTCAAGAGAATTTTCTATCTACATGGCAGCTACAGATGTCTTTCCTCCAGACCTCTTCATTCTCTGCAGTTTTGTTTTTTTTTTTAAATCTGGCTGCTGAATTTCAGGCAGTAGGATGGTGAAAGAAGCTGAGTCTCTGAACTCAAGAAATAGACTCTAACTTTCTTTTTAGCCCTATACCTCACTCTTTCTCTGTCATTGCCCAGTGTCCCTGAGTGTAGGGTTTCTTAGGTTGAATTTCTCCAGAGAGTAAATCTCCCTCATGGTATTGGGAAAAATTTACCTGATAAAAGGAATATCAAAGGGACTTGGGCAGGGAGAGTTACCTTTTCCAGCCTGTTTCTACCCCTACCTTCTTTGACACTGGTACTTCGAAACAGGAAAACCTGTAGGGATGCAGGGACACAATAATTTTTTAAAACTTGATTTTTATTGTTGGTACTACATTGCATATGTCCCCATCTTCCCCAACCCCACCTTTGCCAACCTCCACTCAGCCCTAGCTCCTCACTTCCCTCTGCCTATCACCAAATTGTTGTCTGTGTCCATGGGTTATGCATATATGTTCTTTGGCTAATCTCTTCACTTTTTTATTTTATTTTTTAAGATAAATTCTTTATTGCTGAAAATATTACATGTCTCCTTTTCCCCCCATTGACCTCTCCCTGCCTGCTCCCACCCCGCCTCAGCACATGCCCTCACCCCTCTACTGTCTCTGTGCATTGGTTATGCTTATATGTATGCAAACAATACCTGTGGTTGATCTCTGACCCTCTTCCCCACCTTCCCCTGCCTTCCCTCTGAGGTTTGATTGTCTGTGATGCTTCTATGTCTCTGTATCTATTTTTGGTCATCAGTTTATGTTGTTTATTATATGACACAAATGAGTTAGATCATGTGATATTTATCTTTCTTCATCTGCCTTATTTTGTTTAAGCATAATGCTCTCCATGTCCATCCATGCTGTTGTGAAAGTAAGAGTTCTTTATTTTAACAGCAGTGTAATATCCCACTGTGTAGATGTACCACTGTTTTTTAATGCACTCATCTGCTGATGGGCACTTAGGTTGTTTCCAAATCTTAGCTATGGTGAATTGCGCTGCTATGAACATAGGGGTGCATATATCCTTTCTGATTGGTGTTTCTGATTTCTTGGGATATATTCCTAGAAGTGGGATCACTGGGTCAAATGGGAGTTCCATTTTTAATATTTGGAGAAAACTCTATACAGTTTTCCACAGTGACTGCAACAGTCTGCATTCCCACCAGTAGTACATGAGGGTTCATTTTTCTCCACATCGCCTCCAGCACTTGTCATTTGTCGATGATAGGCAGTCTGACAGGTGTGAAGACGGTACCTAATTGTCATTTTGATTTGCATCTATTGGATAATTAGTGACTTTGAGCATGTTTTCATATGTCTCTTGGCCTTCTGAATGTTCACTTTCAAAAAGTGTCTATTTAGGTCCTTTGCCCATTTCTGGAATAGATTATCTTCTTTTTGTTAAGATGTATGAGTTCTCTATAAATTTTGGAGATTAGATCTTTATTGGCTATAATGTTGGCAAATATGTTCTCCCATGCAGTGGACTTTCTTGTTGTTTTGTTGATGGTTTTTATTTTGATGTAGTTCTATTTGTTTATTTTCTCCCTAGTTTCCATTGCCCTAGAAGCTGTATTGGTAAAGATTGCTATGACATATGTCTGATATTTTGCTGCCTGTGGATTCTTCTAAGATTTTTATGGTTTCCTGTTTTACATTTAAGTCCTTTATCTATTTTGAGTTTATTTTTGTGTATGGTATAAGTTGGTGGTTTAGTTTCATTTTTTTTGCATGTATCTATCCAATTTCCCTACACTATTTATTAAAGAGACTTTCTTGACTCTATTGTATGCTCTTGCCTCCTTTGTCAAATATTAATTGAGCATAATAGCTTAGGCCAATTTCTGGGTTCTTTGTTCTGTTTCAGTGGTCTATATGTCTGTTCTTGTGCCAGTACCAAGAACAGACATATAGACCACTGTTTTGAGAACAGTGGCTTTGTAATATAGCTTGATATCTGATATTGTGATCCCTCCAACTTTGTTCTTCTTTCTCAGAATTGCTGCGGCTATTTGGGTCTTTTTTTATTCCATATGAATTTTTGGAGAGTTTGTTCTAGGTCTGTGAAATATGCCGTTAGTATGTTAATGGGAAGTGCATTGAACCTATAGTTATCTTTGGGTAGTATGGACATTTTAATGATGTTGAATCTACAAATCCATGAACATGGTATATTCTTCCATTTGTTTATGTCTTCATCTATCTCTTTTTTCAATGTCCTATAGTTTTTAGAGTATAGGTCTTTTACCTCCTTAGTTAAGTTTATTCCTAGGTATCTTAATTTTTTTGGTGCATTGGTAAATGGTATTTTTTAAATTTTTTCTTTCTGTGAATTCATTATTGGTGTATAAAAAAGTCATAGATTTCTGGGTGTTAATTTTATATCCTGCTACATTGCTGAATTCATTTATTAAATCTAGTAGTGTTTTGATGGGGTCTTTAGGGTTTTCTATGTACAATATCAAGTCATCTGTGAATAATGCCCATTTTACTTCTTCTTTTTCAACTTGGATACCTTTTATTTTTTCTTCTTGTCTGATCACTATGGCTAACACTTACAGTACTATGTTGAACAGGAGTGGTGATAGTGGGCATCCCGTCTTGTTCCTGTTCTTAGGGGACTTAGTACTTTCCCATTGAGTCTGATGTTGGCTATAGATTTTTCATATAAGGCTTTTATTATGCTGCGTTATGATCCCTTTATTCCCACTTTGCTGAGAGTTTTTATAAAAAAAAGAGTACTGGATTTTATCAAATGTTTTTTTCTGCATCAATTGATATGATCATGTGGTTTTTGTCTTTCACTTTGTTTATGTGATGTATCACATTTATTGATTTGTGGCTATTGTACCACCTTTACATCCCTGGAATAAATCCCACTTGATCTTGGTGAATGATCTTTTTAATGTATTGGTGGATGAGATTTTTTAATATTTTGTTGAGGATTTTAGCATCTATGTTCAGCAAGGATCTTGGCCTGTAATTCTTTTTCTCTGTAATGTCTTTATCTGGTTTTGGAATCAGAGTAATTTTGGCTTCATAGAAAGAGCTTAGAAGTGTTCTTTCCTCCTGAGTTTGTTGGAATAGTCTGAGTAGGGTTGGACTCGTTATTTTTTGAATGTTTGGTAAAACTCCCCCATGAAGCCGTACAGACCAGGGCTTTTGTTTGCTGGAAGTTTCTGATTACTGCTGCAATTTCATCGGTAGTTATTGGCCTCTTCAGGTTTTTCTGATTCTTCCTTATTGAGTTTTGGAAGATTGTCTTTTTCTAGGAACATATCCATTTCATCTAGGTTGTCCAGTTATTGGAAGAGTTGTTTGTGCTATTTTTTTTTTTACAAACCTCTGTATTCCTGTGGGATCAGTTGTTACCTCACCTCTTCCAGTCCTGATTTTGTTTCTTTGGGTCCTCTCTCTCTCTGTTTCTTGGTGATCCTGGCTAGAGGTTTATTCTTTCAAAGAACTGGCTCTGTGTTCTATTGATCTTTTGTATGTTTTTGTTTTTGTTTTTGTTTTTTTGGTCTGTATGTCATTTATTTCTGCTCTGATCTTTATTATTTCCTCCCTTCTCCTTACTCTGGGCTTTACTTGGTGTTCTTTTTCTAGCTCTTTAAGTTGTAGCGTTAGATAACTTATTACCAGTTTTTGTTGGTTTTTGATGTAGGCCTGTAGTGCTATAAACTTCCGTCTCAGGACTGCTTTGTGTCCCATAGATTTTGGATTGTTTTGTTTTAATTTTCGTTTGTTTGCAGAATGTTTTTTTATTTCTTCTTTATTCTCTTTGGTAACCCATTCATTGTTTAATAGCATGCCATTTAGCCTCGATGTGTTTGATTGTTTTTATTGTAGTTGATTTATAATTTTATGGCATTGTGCTCTAAGAAGATGCTTGATATAATTTCAATCTTCTTGAATTTGTAGAGAGTTAGCCTGTGTCCTAATATGTGGTCTGTCTTTGAATATGTCCCATGTGCACTTGAGAAGAATGTATGTTTCATAGCTTTGGGGTGAAATGTTTTGAAGATGTCAATTAATTCCATCTGACCTGGTGAGTCATTTGGGATTGCTGTTTCTTTGCTGAATTTTTTTTTTTTTTGTCTAGAGTATTTATCGAGAGGTGTCAATGGGGTATTAAACTCCCCTACTATGATTGTATTGCTGTCGATCTCTCCCTTGAGATCTTCCAGAAGTTTTTTTTTTAATGTATGTAGGTGCTCCTGTATTGGGTGCATATATGTTTACTAGAATTACATCCTCTTGTTAAATGGATCTCTTTAGTATTATGAAGTGGCTTTCCTTATCTCTTGTTATGGCCTTCACTTTGAGGTCAATTTTGTCAGATATAAGTGTTGCCACCCGAGCTTTTTTTTCATTTCCATTTCCCTAGTTCATAAGTTGATGCTCAAACACTGAGCTATGCAGGCCGGGCATTTACTATCTTCTTTTTTTCCTCTCTTGCTGTATATATTTTTGCTTCCTAGTGCAAAAACTCCTATCCTCCGTGGATCTCTGTGCAAGTAGTGTCTCCTTCCACTGCCTTTATCTGTCTTCCAGAGTCTTAAAAGTGAAGTTCTCCAAAATGTAAAAGATATATTAGTAGACTGGTAACAGTTTATTGGTTTAGTTTGTTTAGTCATAACAAAGTATGTCAACCTTACTAAAATTTCTATTTAAAAAAAATGTATATATTGCTACTTCAATTGGTTTAGGATGATTCTAAATAATTCTTTAGTCATTTGCTAGTTTGATTTTTTTAAAACTGAGATATAATTGACAGATAGCATATTGGTCTCAGGCATATGCATAACGATTGCACATTTGTATATGTTGTGAGATGATTGCCACAATAAGTTATCATCCACCACCACATAGTTAGAAATTTTTTATTCTCGTGAAGAGAACTTTTAAGACCTACTTTCTTAGCTAGCATTTTTAGTAAGAACTGAGGTGTCTGGTTTTATATTTGTGCAATTTTGCGTAGATATTTATACAATAATCACAAAGAAGATACAGTAACCCAAACATATAGCGATTGTATGTTTTTACAGAGCTGCAAAAGAAAATACCATTGGTTTATGAATTCAAACTCATTTTCTGATGTAAATGAGAAAAAAAAACACACATGCTTTTTCCAGTGATTACGGTTACCTGATGATGATTAATCAATCAAAATATTATTATTTGGGCATTGGGATTTGGAAGACAGGAACAAAAGACAGAAGAAGAAAAAAAAGAAAAGAAAATGCTCAGCGACAAAGAGAGGAAATTGTGTTCAACCAGACTGCAATATTCAAATTTGGTTAAACTGATGGTGTGCTGATATTCTAAGGCTGATTACCCTCTCCCCAGGGGAATGTTATAATTTACTATCAAAATATTTTTTATTTGTCTGAAAACTGATTTGCCAAGATTGGAGATCAGAGGTATGGAGCAGATGGGAAAAGCAACCTGTTCTTCTGCCTCTAAGGGATCGGCTGTGTAGAGAACAGGCAAGTGGGATGGAAATGTCACAGGAGCCCCAAAACTCCATAAATAGGAAAGACGACAACACTAATCTCCCAGCTCACAAAGTCGCTCCCTCTTCCAGGAGGTATTAAATGTTAATGACCATTTCTATAATGAGGGACAAGAATGGCTCCTGGCAGTAGAGCTGCCCAGTCGTGGGGGTTGTGTTGGATTTTCAATAGCAGCATGTTCCACAACCCTTTCTTTCTTTTCCTTTTATCCCTCTCTGAATCTTCGGCCTGAAGGTAATAAAGTGCTTCCTTTATCACTCTGTGCCCTTGAAATATTTATCTGATATTTAAATAAAAGATTACTGCTACAACAGTAACACTGTCCCTACATATACTCAGACTTCAAAAGGGAAAAGGAAAGCCTAATGAATAAAGCAACACCAAGACACTTGGCAATAAACTTTACAAATAAAAAAATGCTGCAATAAGTCACAGCTTGTTTACAGCATGTAAACTCACAGACGATGCTTGGCGTGGGGCCAAAACCTAAGCAACAGTTGGCCTTTGTAATAATAATTTGGACAATAAGTTTAAAAGGTTTGTTCATTGACTTTGGGTGGTGGGCAATAGACAATCATGTATCAGATACATGTACACTGAAAACCTATACAATCTTATTAACCAATGTCAACCCAATAAATTTAATTTTTAAATAAAGTTTCACCAGTTAAGCATTTGTAAATACAGTCTTGCCACCTTGCTGATTCAAAGTGGAGTCACAGAAAATAATGTGGATTTGTTAAGGCAGTTTTCTCAGGATCCAGCGTACTCTATCCTTTTTGTCTCAGGTTTTATTACATAAAAGCTAGATATAGGTGGCTTCTAATTCCCACCTGCTTGGTTGCAGGGAGTCTAATCTTTTGCATAGAAACCCTCCCCAAACACTTCTTGGCACAAATATGAGTGCCATTATGAGTCCACAGATGAGCCCTTTCCCTCACTAATTGCTGTGGAAGATCACCTGGAGACTGCACTAAGTCCCAGCAGAGCCACGGTCTCTGAGTGGACATTCTGTTTCAATTGCTGTAGCTATTGTCTCAATGCCATTACAGCCAAACAGTCAGCACCCAGCCTCAGAATCCAGTGACGGGAAGGAGAACACTCCTTCAGTGCTGCTCCCACTGAGGAGTGAGAGCAGGGAAATGCCTTAGCAGAGTTGGCTCAGCTCAAAATTATTTCAGAATTTAGTGAGCAATATTCCAATGCACTCACTGCCCCTGCCTTTGGTCGTGTGCATGTATCCTAGCATTGTTGGAGTGGGACAAGCTCCTGTCCAAGCTATGCTAGAAGCGTCTACTATCCTCCACTACTTAGGCTGTTGCATAGTTAAGTTCACTCTGCAATTTCATCTTTCTTTCCCACAAATCTTTCGGGGCTCCCCAGTGCTCCTCCTTTAATCTCTCTTTTACCTGGGTCCTCTCAGACTGCTAAACAGGTCTCAACATCAAGTCTGCACAGCCTTCAGCGTGTATTCCAGAAGGCTTTCTAGCGTCTATTGCGATTCTGTGACTGTCAATAGACACGTAGAGAGAGGAGCATCGCCGTGGTCTATTGGTCAGGAGAGTTCCTCTAAGACACAGTCTATAATTGCTTCTTTATTACAAAATATACAGAAAAAAGGATGATAATTTTGGCCTTCCACAGATTCTATGCATCAAAAGGACATACCTTTTGATGCATAGAATTTGAGGGTATTTTTTCCATTGATTTTTAGAGAGTGGAAATGGGGGGGGGGAGAGAGAGAGAGAGAGAGAGAGAGAGACAGAGAGAGAGAGAGAGAGAGAGAGATGTGAGAGAGACACATGCCCTGCATGTGCCCCAACCAGGGCTGGGGATCGACCCTGAAACTCTTTGGTCCACGATCTAATGCTCTAACCACTGAGAAAAACTGGCCAAAGCAAAACAATATATCTTTTTAAGTTTAATTTTTTATTACTTAATAGACTTATTTATATAGCAGTTTTTGGTTCACAACAAATTTGAGTGAAAGGCTCAGATATTTCTCATATGTATAATGTGTAATGAATATAATAACAAATGCATAATGACATCATCGTACAGAGTATTTTTTACTGAGATTAAAATCCTTGTGCTCCGCCTATTCATCCAACGCTCACTCCTACCCCCTGGCAAACACTGATCTTTTTATTGTTTCTATAATTCTCCCTTTTCCAGAATGTCATATAGTTGGAATCATACTTTATTTAGCATTTCAGATTGGCTTCTTTTACTTGGTAATATGCATTGTATTTTTTTATGCATTTAAATTTCCTCCATGTCTTTTCATGGCTGGATAGCTCATTTCTTTTCATCGCTGAATAATATCCCATTGTCTGGATGTCCTACAACTTATTTATGCATTCATCTCTCATAAAGAATATTTACACTTACAAAATAGTAAGTTATTGTTAATTTGAAGTAGAGCTACAGAAGCTAACATCCATCTTACAAGGCAGTGTTCCTGGACTCACATTTCCCTATTCCTTCTTGTGCTTTCCCAAATAGTATCTCTGTTTTTGTCCTTTTCCTTCCTTGTTGGTGGTTGCATGAGGTTGCTATATCACCAACATTGTATTGGGTATGGCGATAAATAGGTTGAATCTATTTTCAAGTTTTCTTCACTTGCTTTTGTCCAATGTTATTGTTATTCATCTTACTCTGAGATGGAGCCTAAAGCAGAGACAGTGGCATGTAGCTGTCCCAGAAGGCACTGAAGTGTTCCTGATTCTTCTATCCACTTGCCTTTTTAAAAATTTTAAGTGTATTTTTATTGATTTCAGAGAGGAAGGGAGAGATAGAAACATCAATGATGAGAGAGAATCACTGATCGATTGCTTCCTACATGCCCCTTACTGGGGACTGAGCCTGGAACCTGGGCATGTGCCTGACTGGGAATCGAACCATGACTCTGGTGCATAGATTGATGCTCAACCATTGAGCAACACAGCCAGGCTTGACTCTTCTACCCACTTTAGACTCAACCAAAGGGAGATAGATGAGGAGGGAAAGAAGGAAGGATGAGGATGTCATCATTTGATTCTGGTCCATTTGATATTGGCAAAGAAAAGAGTGCCTCTGAGCAGCAGGAGATGTCTAAGAGTGTTGAGGCTGATTGGAAGATGAACAGATAGCAGAACCACTCCCTGTGGAATTCTGGCATGGAGAATGGTTTAAGTCATTGTTTCATCTTGGGCAGCTTACATGAAGTGTTTCTCATGGTATTTGTGACACGAGACAGTGATGTCAGAAACTGGGATGATGAGTTCCAGCTGTCAGACCTTCTATCCAAAGAGGTTTCAAGACTCAGTCTGCTCCATGGAGATACCTCACTTACCTGCTATGCAGTTTGGCATCTTGAGTTGAGATATAAATTGTACTCAGAATTAAAAATATTTTTCCTCTGGGCACACCTCCTCCCCCCATTTAAGCCGTAACATTTTACAGCTCCACTTCTTTTGCTTATTCTAAATGGATTTTTTTCTTAGGGAGGAGGAGATTTATATTTTCATAAAATACTATTTTGATTAACAAACATATCTTGCTTTTTATAATCCTCAGACAATAATGCATATTTACATTTAATAATTAACATTTGATAATTCTGAATCAGATGTGAAATCATTAGAGAGCATCATAGGTTGTTAAAGGGAGAGAGCTCTCTCATGAATGAACCTATCTGCTAAACAGTTCTGTCCACATTCCATCTTTCCCCCCTGCCTCTTTGCCCCCACTTCAAATAGGATTTGAGGTTTCAGGTATACCTTTTGCTCCTTTGCTATTAATTCATTATATACACAATTATGTGAGGGTTATAATAATACCCTCAAGTAAAATCTCCTTCATAATTTAACGGCAGGATAGGTGTCCTGGTTAACCAGTGCTCCCTTATGAAATGCCAAAATTCACCACAATAGGAACATTTTTTTTTTTACCATGCACATATTTGTGATCAGTCTTACTCTTCCCACAAAGGCAGGATCAACACTCTCTATGTTTTTCCCCCTGATTATTATTATTTTTTTTTTGCAAATCTAGACACTAGCCAGTTTCATAACCAATATTTATTGCCACATGCATCCATGAGAGCTCCCATTGAATGATCAATCAAATGACCTGTGGTACATGGAACCCTGGTTTCTCAATATTGTATTTTTCATCAATAACTTTTGAATAAAGTATAAACTTATATGATTGGACTCGCACAAAAAAGAGATGCCAAGCTCTATTTTTTAAAATTAATGTGGTTGTTGTCTTTCTTTCTTTCTTTCTTTCTTTCTTTCTTTCTTTCTTTCTTTCTTTCTTTCTTTCTTTCTTTCTTAGAATTGCTTTGCAGGAAATTTAAGGGTCTTTAAAAGCTTTACTAATTTAAACTTACTTCTAATTTGCCACATAAAATTTAGCTTTCTTAGTTTAGCCTCCTCATCAACAAAGCTGACAAAATATATAAATAGCCAGAATGCAGAACAAATTTATCTATCATTGTATCCCTCTCTATTACCATAATCCAATATTGGCAACAAAATGAAAGGAAAAGGAGCATTTGATGTAGAAAATATTTCTGTAACGACAAAGTAAATAATTTCACAATTTGGCTTATCAGTATTGGATATTTAAAATTCATTCAGTCATTAAACAAATGTTTATTATGAACATACTATGTGCCATGTTCTGTTCTAGGTGCTTGAAGTAGGGTGCAGATATCTTGGAGTATAGCCACGATGGGGTAGATTATAATAAAATGTAAATAATACAAGGTCAAAAGCCATGGATAAAAATAAAACAGAGTAAATGGCTTAGGCTGCAGGTAGCTGAAGGTGGGTAGTTATTGCCAGTGACCCTTCAGTCTGATTACAGGAGCATAGTTGTCTGGAGCTTGTTGAGAAAGCTGATCACAGCATCAATAATGACCAAATAGAGTCCTCACATATTTAGGATCATGAAATGGGGTAACTTGGTCAGGAATTTGGCAACCTGGTGAGAAGGGTAAATAATAGAGCATAAAGATAAGACTGGTCCTTGGACAGACTTGGGTTTGATATTGTCAATTTCCAGGGTCACTAAAGGGAGAGAAAGAGCAGTTTTCCATTAAGTGAATTACCCAGAGAACTTGTGCAGGACCGCTGTGGAGGATCCACATTGCCAACAAACTATTAGATTCACTGTGTTCACTTGGGCGGGCCTGTCATCTTAGTGGGCTTCCTCTGGAAAAAGGAAGAGTGTGGCAAGTGATAGGGGAGGAAACGTGGCATATGCCAACTGAAATCTTCGGTACCTGGAGATGCTCCTAGCAATTTGACCAAAGTGAAACTGCCAGGAGCACTCCTACCTGGAAAGCAGGAAAAAGGGCACATGCTCTTGTTCAGTATTTTGCTCTGCCAAGTATGGATGTTGAAGGCAGAGTTAATCAAGACAAGAGAAAACAATCAAGATAGGTGATGTGCAGACTGGCTTCCGATCAGAGAGTAATTTTCATGGAGTCATACTGCTGACTGAGCAGTGAGGCAGTTTACCACTTGGAAAATGAACTTTTAGAGTAGGAACAGCAGATGAATATGCTCTGAAATTGTGCCTTCCGTCACCAAGAGACTTAAATAAACCCAAAAAAAACTATGGGGGGGGGGTTCATAACATTTTGAATGTAGTTAATGCCACTGAATAGTACACATAAAAATGGTTTAAATGGCAAATTTTATGTTATATATATATATATTAATATAATATTCATTTTAAATGGAATTAATTTAACAATTAAAAAATAGTGTAGTATACCAGAAGCCATTGAATTGTCCGGTTGAAATGGGTGAGTTGTATGGTATGTGAATTATCTAATCTAATAACAGCGTAATATTGAAATTGACTGCTTCTTTGGGACGCCTAAGCCACGCCCACCAGTCCATCAGAGCGACTGCATGCAAATTAACCCAGCCAAGCTGGAGGCCAGCACTCACGGAGCTGCTAGAGTAAACAGGCTGCTTCCGTTGCAGCAGGAGTAAAACTGTTTGCAGGCTGGGCTTCTCCCAGCTCCAGGCAACAACATATTTGCAACATTGTCTCAATTATAGAAGTCTCCGAGTTGAAGCAAAGAGCAGTGCTGGCTGCCACTACTAAGGCAACATTGTCTTAATTATAGAAGCCACAAGCTGAAGCAGACAGGAGGCTTTGTTACCTGCCTAGGCCTCGGCTTAAAGGAACAGTGTATTAATTATAGAAGATAAACAAACCCCAGAAACCTGCTTCCAGCCAGCCTTGCTGGGACATTGGGTCAGTGGGAGCTGTGGGCAGCCTGAAAGCCTGAAAACAGCCCTCAAGCCTGCACCCAGGCTGGCCAGGTACCCCAGTAGGGACCCAAAACCTGAAGGGACTGTGGGCAGCCTGAAAGCCTGAAAATGGCCCTCAGGACTGCGGCCACACCCCAATGGGGTGAGGGACTCCACTGGGGGGCTTGGCCAGCCTGCAAATAGCCATCAGCCCCTCACACAGGCTAGCCAGGTACCCTAGTAGAGACCCCAAACCTGAAGGGGCTGTGGGCAGCCTGAAAATGGCCCTCAGCCCATCACCCAGGCTGGCCACACTCCAGTGGGGTGAGAGTCCACACTGGGGGGCTTGGCCAGCCTGCAGACAGCCCCTCACCCAGGCTGACCAGGCACGCCAGCAGGTGGACATCCCCAGAGGGGTCCCAGACTGCGAGAGGGCACAGGTTGGGCTGAGGGACTTCCCGAGTGCACAAATTTTTGTGCACTGGTCCCCTAGTATCTCAATAAAGCTATTTTTAAAAAAGCTGTGGAGAGCGTTTTATTTTTATAATTTAAAAAATGGATTAATTTTTTCTGTAAGTTTCTACATAGGCTGCCCAGTGAATACTAAGAATTTGGGATAATGGGAACCACATTAATCTCAAGGTAGGTAACTATACAAACACAGATGGATATATTAGTTCTAGCATTTTTGGCAATGTGTTCAGTTGAAGGAGAAAAAAAAATAATTGGCTGAAATATAGGACATGTGTGTTTATGGGTGTGATTCTCACTTTCTTATTCCTCAATGGCCAATGACTGTGTGTTACTCTGTACTCAGCCGAACAAAGATGCACTTTTAAATATCTCATCAATACAGAATCTGACAGGATCAGACAATAGACTTTTGCTAATTAATATTTAATGGGCCTATGGATTTTTCCTCAGCAGCTGGAGTGCTAAATAATAGTCAATTAGCAAATGTGTTAATTAACTCTAATTACACAGCACGTGAGCTTCTCCAAGGAGTTTTCCTTTATAGATTTACGCATGAGTGTTCCACCATTCTTCTTGAACACACCAGGCAGCAAATTAATTGATAAGTATTTTTTTTCTTCTCTCTAAAACATGTATTTAAAAACAAAATCCAATTTAATGCTTGGTGACTTTAAAAATGACATTTAAGTGTGTAAGGTGAATCTGATGTCTGCTCTTTAAATAGACTTCTCTTAATCATTTATGTGAGAATGAGGAAGAGGAAAGGAGCATTTTGAGTTTTGTGTAGAGGTGTACGAGGTGTATGTGAAATAAACAGAAAAAAATATCAGGAAAAAAGAGGGGAGAGAGTGAGCAAGGAAGAAAGGAAAGAAGAAACAGGAGAGAAAGAGACAACAGAGAGAGAGAGATAGGGAAGGATGGAGTGAAGGAGAGAAGGAAGGAGAGAAAAAGCAGAAGGAAGGAAGGGAGAGAGAGAGGGAGGAAGGAAGGGAGAAAAATGAACTGAAAAATATATGGGAAGCTTGTTCTTTGTGAGGAGTCAGGATCTGTCTGGTTTGACTTGCAATATGCAAAATTATGAACTCCAGGAGCAAGGGTAATCAATATGTACCTTGCACTTAACAGTAATCTTCAGAGCTTTGTGTGCCAGTTAAAGAAAACACTTCTGAACATTGTATAGGGCCTGCCACTGGGGACAGAGAATGCACTGAGGAAGGAAATTAGCATAGCAGCTTTGCACATGGTCTGGCATGAGTTGTGAGATCAAAGGCTATGGATGGCAGCAGCCTGCTCCAGGGGGCCGGCAGCCCTGCCACCATTTTAGTGCCTGAGGCCTCTGCTCAAGGCATTTGTGGAGAAAGCCCCCAAGGGGACTCCAAGGGAACAACGTTGTTTATTTCTTTGTTCAAACAAGATTATGTGCATGGAATTCAATTCAAAAGACTATTCATTTGAGGAAGTCTACATCACCAAGCTTTCCTTCCTCTCAGTTCACCTCTGTTACCCTCTGCTGAGACCCTTGAACGCTGGTTAGCTATAAAGAATGTTTAGGGGGAAAAATGTTAAAGCTGATTCTTTGGGATGGACTTGTTTGATCACTTCAGTAAGGCTCAGAGGAGCTGCCAGCTTTAGCAAGTACACAATGCCTTTTTCCTCTCTCTTGTGACATCAGAGTTACCAAATTCTCATTAAGGACACTATAAAGAAAGAGACAAAGACAATATTGTGAAAGTGCACACTGAAAAGTGCCAAGCTTTATTTATCTGTTTATTGTGTTGAGAGGTAATATTTATCCTTTTCGTGGTTTGAGAGAGTGGGCGCCTTAGAAGAATGTGAATCTGTTCTTGTGAGTTAGCAACCACTTTGAATTACCTGCATGCAGTACACTTGGTTCTGAAGGCCTGAGAACTTGTCTCCTGGGTTTGTTGTGGTTTGGGGACTAGTTGAGAGCCATGTTTGAAGAAGGCTTTGAGACTCTGCCTGATGACAGTGCTAAAAACCCAGTCTGGGAGCCTGATCTGGGAGAGTTATGGAACATGAAAGATAAACGTCCAGATGGTCAGCAGTCATGGTGCCACTAGTCTCACTGCACCATCTTACTTCTCCTCAGCCTTCCTCTGTACTCTAGCCATTGCTGTGGCAACCTGCTTCAGGTAGGTGTGACTTCAGCCTCCGTTGTATCACATTCTGTTCAGGGGCTTCTCTGTTAACTTGTGGGACTTCTGCAGGGCCCAGGCAGCGTGCAGGAACCTGGGAGTGCATGGAAGGTCACAACCCCAGAGGCACTTCTGTTGTCTTTGAGTCCTTGTGGGGAGTGAGGCTCAGCTGTTCAGAGTGCTGATCCACTGGGATGCATTGGCTTCCTGTCTTTCCTATTTCATGGTTCCTGGGCCCCAACTCCTGTTCCCTAGGATCACTACCTGCACTCAAGTTCAACCACTGACACATGCCAGCCAGGCATTTTTATTTATTTTTTATTAATATATTTTTTATTGATTTCAGAGCAGAAGAGAGAGGGAGAGATAGAAATATCAATGATGAGAGAGAATAATTGATTGGCTGCCTCCTGCACGCTCACACTGGGGATTGAGCCCACAACATGGGCATGTGCCCTGACCAGCAATCGAACCTTGATCTCCTGGTTTATAGGTTGTTGGTCAACCACTTAGCCACACTGGCCAGGCTTCTTTCTTGAACTGAAAATAATAGAAATTCAAAGAAAGATCCTGTAATGAATTTGTCATATTTATGCTTGATAAGTGGAGCACAGAGTACTGGATGATGAACCATAGTTCAACAACAGACCACAGAGAAATGGAAATAGAGAAGTTTATTACTTACAAGTCCTGAAGGAAGTACCTTGCACACCTTGAGGGGACACATGGGAGGGCAAGGTAGAGTGCAGACAGAGAGAAAGATGAGACCAGGACACGTGTTTACTAGGGTTCATAGATGAAGTGCTTTGGGATTCTTTTGCTAAGGCCAGATTGATCAATTCAATCCAAAAGAACAGGGTTTTGGTAAGCCCCATTGGGGTCTTATCTAAAGGGTGCACAGCGAAGAAATTGAGAGGTGAGGGAGAGACTATTGATCATAAGGATATAAAGAAAGTTGTGGAGAGAAACCAAGATGGCGGCATAGGTGAACACTGGAATTGCTCCTGGGCACAACTATTACAAAACAACAATGAAAAGAAAAAACGGACACCACCCAGACCCACAGGAAGTCTGGCTGAGTGGAAATTCTACAACTAGAAAGAGACTGAGACTCAGAGGAGGTGTGGAAATAAAGTGCAGTGGTATGGAGGTGCACGCGAAGGGGCTCGCGGAAAGGGCTGGTAGAATTTTGTACCAGAGGGAATTCCAACTCCCAACGGTTCTGAACTCCAGTTCCAGGCAAGTTTCTGGGGACTCAGAATCACACGGGGAGGAGCTGGACTGTCTGGCACCCGTTTGGCGCCAGGAGAAAATCCAGAGTGGCTTGAGACCTGGTGCCTCTTAGGGCAGGGCTGAGAATTGGCCATAGCTGGTTGCTCCACCCTGTAGACTCCCAGAGAACCTGCCCCACCCAAGCTGCGCCCAGAGGCTTTTGCATATAAAAGGCTGGGAAGGCCCAGGCAGAAGCTAAAATAGCACCTCCTTGGAGATACAAGAGCCAGCGTACTCAGTGGTCAGAGTGGGACCACCCAGTCTACAACTCCTCAGACTAATAAGGGACACACTCAGGGGGCAGATTTAGTAGGCACCAAAGCCCCACTGAAGCAAGTCTTGCCCCATAAGGGTGTTTCCAGCATAGAAGTTCTCCCACCATAGACACAGCTGATTAAAGCCACTCTGTCAACACAGGGAAGCAGCCAAAATACAGAGACAAAGAAACAGGTCACAAAGGACAGAAATGGAGGAAAGCAAAGGACTGGATATAGAGTTCAAAACCATGGCTATAAGGCTTTTCAAGAATATTCTAGAGTCTGCCAATAAATTTAGTGAGACCCTCAAGCATATGAAAAAGGACCAGCTAGAAATTAAGCATACACTGACTGAAATAAAAAATAATATACAGATATCCAACAGCAGATGAGAGGATTGCAAGAATCAAGTCAAAGATATGAAATATGAAGAAGAAAAACCCACCCAACCGGAAAAGCCAAAAGAAAAAAGAATCCAAAAATATGAAGATAGTGTAAGGACTCTCTGTGACAATGTCAAGCATACCAACATCAGAATTATAGGAGTGCCAGAAGAAGAGAGAGAGCAAGATATTGAAAACCTATTTGAAGAAATAAAATGACAGAAAACTTCCCCTACCTGGTGAAAGAAATGGACTTGCAAGTCTAGGAAGCTCAGAGAACCCCAAACAAAAAGAATTCAAGGAGGACCACACCAAGACATATCATAATTAAAATGCCAAGGGCAAAAGACAAGGAGGGAATCTTAAAAGCAGCAAGAGAAAAGCAGTCAGATACCTACAAGGGGGAACCCATACAACTGTCAGCTGATTTCTCAACAGAAACTATGCAGGTCAGAAGGGAGTGGCAAGAAATATTCAAAGTGATGAATAGCAAGAACCTACAACCAAGATTACTTTACCCAGCAAAGCTATCATTCAGAATTGAAAGTCAGACAAAGAGCTTCACAGACAAAAAAAAAGCTAAAAGAGTTCATCACCACCCCACCAGTATTATATGAAATACTGAAAAGTATCATTTGAGAAGAGGAAGAAGAAAAAGTAAAGATAAAAATTATGAACAACAAATACATATCTATCAACAAGTGAACCTAAAAAGCAAGTGAATAAAAAATTTCTGATGAACAGAATAAACTGATGAATAGAATAGAATCAGGGGCATAGAAAGGGAGTGGGATGACAATTCACAGGGGGAAAGGGGTGTTGGGGGTGTGGGAAGAGGCTGGACAAAAATTGTACACCTATGGATGAGGACAGTGGGGGTGGGAGGGATAAGGGCAGTGGATGGGGTGGGAACTGGGAGGAGGGGAGCTATGGGGGGAAAAAAGAGAAACAACTGTAATAATATGAACAATAAAGATTAAAGAAAAAGGAAGTCATATCAGGGACTTAAATTTGCTTGTAATGCTGTGAGCTGTTATCTAGAGCATGCACTTACATGAGGCATTAGTTTAAAGTCCTAGCAGGCCACTTACTCCCCACCCCACACCTCACTCCCCCCACCTCACTCCCCCCACACCCCTCCTCAAGAAAATGCCAAAGCTACAGTACCATAGAGTAGCTAGATTAAACTCTTGAGAGATCCACTTCTTTGAATCTAAAGATTCTCTATGGGAGAAACTGTGTTTCTTTCTCCTCCATGTCTGTTCACACATGGAGTGTGATGCTTTCCCGAACAGGTTATCCATGAGCTTTTCCACTAGCTGCTGGTGAAGTGCAAGAAAATTTACTTGATCTTTCAGGGTTCAGATTTCTCACTTGTAAAATGAAGGTGTTTCTCTAGATTGCCTATAGGGTTCTGGCCAGCTCGAGCATTCAGTGACTTAATTAAATATTGAACGTAACTGAAATGAACTAAATTTCAATCTAGTGAAGAAACATTGAATTTGTATCTTTCCTTGACATTTGGAAGTTTTCAACAATCAACTCTTGAGACTGCTTACCCTCATTTAACTGGGGAATCCTGAGTTGCGGAAGGACTCTTACATGAACAGCTGTTAATGCAGCCAGCCTTCGTCCTTCAGCTTAAGCTACTAGTATTTCTCTGGATCAGCTTGTATAAGAGAGAGAGCAGCCAACACAGAGCAAATACTGTCAGACAGGTATTTCTTTTGCTGTTTGTGCACATGTTGTATGTAAACAAGCATCACAGAGTAACCAGTGTTAACTGAATCCATCTTCACTGAATTTGAGAGAGCAGGGATGTGAGTGAGAGAAGCCTTATAAGGTTTCGATAATCAGGCTCAAAAAAAAAAAAAAAAAAAAAAGGAAGGAAATAGGGAAATGTGGGAGTCAATGATAGTGGAAAAGTAAAGTAGATGGATTGAGGAGGGTTCCTTCCTCAATGCCATACATTCTTTCACATACTGAGGGTGTAATCTGGGATTAAACTAAGTGGAGTAGTAGCTGCTATGAAATGTGTTTTTAGGATTACTAAAATGCCTACTTTATGACCTCAGCATAAAAATCTCACCCTGACCAGTTTGGCTCAGTGGATAGAGCATTGGCCTACAGACTGAAAGGTCCCAGGTTCAATTCTGGTCAAGGGCATGTACCCTGGTTGTGAGCACATCCCCAGTGAAAGGTGTGCAGGAGGCAGCTGATTGATGTTTCTCTCTCAT
Organism: Murina feae; assembly: GCA_004026665.1. Lineage (NCBI taxonomy): Eukaryota > Metazoa > Chordata > Mammalia > Chiroptera > Vespertilionidae > Murina > Murina feae. Next base: position 2,406 of record PVJC01029680.1, on the reverse strand, counting down.
CGATGTTTCTAGCTCTCTATCCCTCTCCCTTCTCTCTGTAAGAAATCAATGAAATATATTTAAAAAAATTTCTACCCATTTCTACCTATGTCATTAAAATGCCTTGTAAGCTGAAGTTAAAAAAGAAATAAAAACCCGCATCATGATTTAATACAAACATATTCTTTAAAGAAGACTTTATATAAAATAAATTAGTTTAATAGGTTTATTTTTATTTAATAAATATTATATATCATTTACTACAGGTTAGGGACTGTTCTAAATACTTTATAATGTTAAGGTATTTAATTAGCTTTATTATGTACTAGAGGCCCGGTGCACAAAAATTTGTGCACTCAGGGGGGTTTATCAGCCTGGTCTGTGCCCTCTCGCAATCTGGGACTCCTTGGGGGATGTCCACCTGCTGGTATGCCTGGCCAGTCTGGGTGAGGGCTGAGGGCCATTTTCAGGCTGCCCACAGCCCATTCAGGGTTTGGGTCCCTACTGGGGTGCCTGTCCAGCCCGGGTGAAGGGCTGAGAGCCGTTTGCAGGCTGCCCACAGCTCCCATTGACCCAATGTCCCAGCAAGGCTGGCTGGAATCAGGTTTCTAGGGTTTATTTATCTTCTTTAATTGAAACTTTGTTACTTTGAGTGGAGGCCTAGGCAGGGAATGAACCCTCCAGTTTGCTTCAGCTCCATGGCTTCTATAATTGAAACTATGTTGCCTTGAGCAGAGAGAGGCCCAGTAGGCCTAAGCAGACAGTTTACTCCTGGTGCGACAGAAGCCTCCTGTTTGATCTAGCTCTGTGGCTGTTGGCCTCTATCTTTGCTGGTTAATTTGCATATAGGTGCTCTGATTGGCTGGGTGGCATGGGTTGGCTGGGGTGTGTGGCTTAGGTGTCTCAGAGTGATGGTTAATTTCCATATTACTCTTTTATTACAGTAGATTACAACTTTAGGAATAATTTACAGATATAGGCAAAACTTTATTGTGGATTTTAGGAAATAAAAGTTATGTCATCTCTTAAGGACACAAAGGCCTGAGTGAGACACTGAAATAGGAGGACCCAAAATGAAGAATGAGGAGGGAAACAGGATGAGAAAATTACCTAAAACACATTTCTCTTTGCATCACTGTGTGGACAAGTGGTCTGCTTCTGGTTTACTCAAGGTTGTAACCCACATGCTGAAATAGAGAAGAAGCCACACAAACTGTTTAGAATGGGGGATGAAACCCAAAACACACGTCAGCATATCCCCAAAGAGTCTTTAGGCACAACCAAAAAGGACCACTGGGTACACTGTTCTAACTTAGCACTAGCACAACATCCAAATATAGAGTGAGATGTAAGACAACAGAATGTCTAATGCATCCAACAAAGTTATTACTAACAATAATTAAATGGATTGTTGGCTCAGAGGTTTCAAAAGAGAAGGATATGCATGCCAGAGCCATCCATCCATTTCACACTATAACAGGTGATCAAGCAATTAGCATACAGGAAAAAAAGACAGTTATGAGCCCCAACAAGACACCACCACTATTTAGTTTCTACAACTGATTTTTTAGATTCCAAATTTCAATAATTCCGACTTGTACTTTCAAAGCTCTAAAACAGGGGTCCTCAAACTTTTTAAACAGGGGGCCAGTTCACTGTCTCTCAGACTGTTGGAGGGCCAGACTATAGTTAAAAAAAAAAACTATGAACAAATTCTATGCACACTGCATATATCTTATTTTAAGCAGGACAGGCAGTAGTGGCAAAAATACCTGGCATATGGCCCACAGGCCGTAGTTTGAGGATGCCTACAAAATATGAGACTTGTCAAACTTCCTTCTGAATTAAGTTATTGAGGAATCATCATCCTTCTGTGCAGAGATGGCTATGGCAATAGTTTTGGATGTATCATGGGGAAACAAAATTTTTTCAGCTGTTCATTTGGTAATTTGCAGGTTTTAGGGCAATGGGTGAGGTTCAGGTATGAATCACTAAAACCAAAATTATCTTTTTATCTAATTCAGCAGGATAATTGGGGAAGATATATGTGGAGTTTGCAGACCTAGGTCCCAGTTTTGACTTTCCTCAAGTCTGACCTGGATCAATCATAGTGTTCTTGTCCTTAGTTTTCTCTGCTATCAAATGAGATCATTGCATTAGATGTGAAAAGTTACAATAATAAACATCCTCTAAGTATTTAGTATTCATCAGCAATAGTCTAAGCCTTTTATACATATTGGCTCACTTAATCCTTCCAACAGCCCTGTGAGATAGGTACTGTAGTTATCTCCACATTACAGCCAGGAAATTGAAACATAGTGAGGTCACTGGCCTATGCCCAGGAGTGACAAAGCAAGCCTTTAAAAGGCAATCTTATTACTGAGCCAGAGTAGTACACACTGGGAAATACTGGCTGACAACCAAAGT
>PVJC01029679.1:0-21717 GCA_004026665.1 Murina feae | reverse complement strand
CTGGCAGGAGGGCAGTTAGGGGCAACCAGGCTGGCAGAGAGGAGCTGTTGGGGGTGTCCAGGCTGGCAAGGGGGTCAGTAAGAGGCAACCATGCTGGCGGGGGGGGAGATTATGGGTGATCAGGTCAGCAGACAGAGGTGGTTAGGGGTGATCAGGCAGGCAGACAGGTGAACAGTTAGGAGCCAGCAGTCCTGGATTGTGAGAGGGATGTCCGACTGCCGGTTTAGGTCCGATCCAGTCGGACATGCCTCAAGGGGTCCCAGATTGGAAAGGGTACAGGCTGGGCTGAGGGTACCACCCCCCCCCCCCACCACACACACACAAATTTCATGCACTATGTCTCTGGTCCTACAGAATAAAAGCATAGTATGCAAATTGTTCCTTCTATTGGGAGTTGTCTGGGAGTTTGACCAGGGGGCAGGGCAAACTGGGGGAAGCCAGGGAAGCCCTGGCCAGCACTGGCAGTGACAGTGACCAGGGGAATGGAGGGAGGCCCTGGCTGGCAGCTGGGAGCCTCTAGGGAGTCTACCAGTGCACGATTTTCATACACTGGACCTCTAGTTATAAATAATACTTAATTGAATGTTCCTATGGAAACTTTTCCATCTCCTGTTTTATAACAGGTGTTAACCTCAGTCTTGAATGCCTTTGAATGTCTGAATCATATATGGGAAGGAATTACAAAGTGTATTTAGGAGCTGAGATGCCCAGTAGGAATCAGGGGTAGGATCCTGGAACCCATAAATTGGTGTGGCTATGTCCCAAATAAACCACATTTTAACCTGGATAACAAGAAACAGTGTCCAGAACAAACAGTGTTAGGCCATGTCTGAAGAATTGTGCAAAGGTCTTATCTACTCTAATAAAAGCATAATATTGAAATTGACCGTTTCTCTGGGATGCCTAAGCCACGCCCACCAGCCAAGCCATGCCCACCAGCCAATCAGAGCGGCTGTATGCAAATTAACTCAGCCAAGATGGAGGCCAGCAGCCATGGAGGTGGGTGCTGTGCATGCTTTGAGGTGGGTGGGGTGGGTGGGGTGGTGGCCAGTGGTGGGGTGGGGGGGCAGGCCAGTGGCGGGTCCCGGGGTGGGTGGGGTCCCAGACTGTGAGAGGGCTCAGGCCGGGCTGAGGGACCTCCCCCACCTCCCCGCCACAGTGTACAATATATTGTGCACTGGGCTCCTAGTGTTAAGTATAACAGGGGAAATGGCAAAAGAGAGTGTGCTTAGAGAAGACCCCAGGGTGAGAGTTTTTTCAGAGGATCCCTCAAAGCAGTTCTTTTAAAATTCTTTATTGTTTCAAGTGTTACATATAGTTTTACATATGGCTCATTTTTCCTCAAAGCAGTTTTAAGTTTATCGAATGAAGTTTGCTTTTTTTGGCCACAGAAGGTATGGACTTAAGTTTTGTCAGTCATAGTAGCCCAAAATATGGGAGAAAGAATGGCAGGAACTGATTGGGCTTAAGCCCAATGCCTTTCCATAAAGGAAGTCTAGATGGCAGGCACAGTAGCTCTATATTCATTAGAGGCCAAGACCTTCTCTTGTCCATCATTGTCAGTGCCTGGTTCCACATTGAAGATTACTTCATGGTCTCTTATGACAGTTGGAGCTCCAACCATCTCATTCTCATTTCAGGCAGCTCTGATATTTGCTCAGAAGGCATAAGTATGGCCAATTAGCTGTTAAAATAGTCACATATTTTTGAATGAGTAGGCAAATAACCACTGCCTCTTGGCATCCCTGGGTCAACCCCAAGATACAGCAACTAAAAAGTTAGCACAAGCCCCAGCAAGATTCTTCAGGATTTTGCTTAATGTCTATGTCTTCTGGAACGGTTGAACATGTTCAAAATAGCCTCCAATTCTGGGTAGGAAGAAGAGGGGCAATTAAAAGGGCCAATTTTCCAGGTAAGCTGGCCTCCTTTATAGTCTTTATAGTCTTTCTTACAAGCCCCACCCATCAATTGTTACTTACAGCTCATTAGCCACTTTATCTGAAATGCAGACTGGGAAATGTAATTCTGCAGCCATCAAGATGTCATCCTTCCAATAATGTAAAGCTCTCTTTCTAGGAAGCAGGAGTGTTGGGTAGGCAATTCTAGTCAGAAAAGCAAACAACAACATTTTTGGTGGAGATAATTCTCCTTCTTTATAGTTGTTTAGTAGGGGTGTGTGTGTGTGTGTGTGTGTGTGTGTGTGTGTGTGTGTGTGTGTGATATGAGGAGGAAGAGAGGGGTGGAAGGTTAGAAGAGAAAGAGCTATGCAGCTGGGGGTTTGGATCTCCAGAAGAAAAAAAGGCACAGCATTTGCAGCTGTTTCTAGTCAGGGAAAACCACAATGGTCCCATCTGTGGAGTGCAACTGCCTAAGAAAACTCCTTCTATAGTTTTTGAAAACAAAAACAAATAAATAAAACAAAAATAAGCCTTCTTTCAAAGCTGGTAGGAATGTTAATTAGAAGGCAATTTGGCAGTGTTTAGCAAAGCAAAAAATTCACACAGCTTTTGACCCAGCAAACTCATTTCCTGAAATCTATCTGTCCTAAGAAATAGTCATCTACTTGTGTGAAGATGTATGCACAAAGGTGTTGATTGTCATGTGGCCTTCAAAAGGGCAGATTGGTAACACATGAACATATATCAATATGGGATTTGTTAAACTAGATTAGGGTATATCTATTTTGAATAATTTTAAAAAATGAAGCAGACATTGTACATCATAGAAAAGTCCCAAAATATATTTGAAGAGAAATAAACATATTGTATAAAAATTTGAATGCAAGCTTAGTATGATACTACTTTCAGAAGAAAAATGTATATACGTACATGTCTGTATAAAAAGGAACAGAGTGAGGGTTCTACACTATTGACAGTGGGAAGGGAGTAGGAGGATGAGTGTTGAAGGAACTTTTATGTTTGTTCTATAAATTGTTTAACTTTCAATTGTAGCATATTCGTGAATTACTTATGCAATTAAAAATCACCTCAGGATGACAATCTAAACCTATAGAGTAAGCAGGTAGAGAGATGAATCAGGAGTGGTAGGTAATAGACTTGCATTTTCAGTACAGCATAAAAGTAACATGATAATATAATAAACCTACAATTACAGTAACAAAAATAACATAGCAATCACATGTAGTTATTATTATTTGGAATGACAGTTGTAGGTGTGCTATTTAATCCTCACAACAACCTTATGGAGTTGGTGCTATTATTTATATGTAACAGATTAGGAAACTCAGTTTCCCCAGGTCACATGGATGGTAAGAGGCAGAATAAGGACTAGAACTCAGTTGTTCTGACTAAGGAGGGCATGCCCTTAACTCGTATAATGTTGCCTGTGTGCATTGGTAGCATTGCTTATAGCTTCAGGGCAATTTCACATACTTGATATCATTGGCTCCTCAAAGTCCTGTGTTATTGCCTGCCTGCTCTATGCCAGACACAGAGCTAATTGCCTTACAATTTCAATTGTTCACGCTGCATTACTCATTACTCCTCATTGCCCATTTTCTCTTCATTACTCTTCATGGTCTCCATTAAGCAGATGGAGAAACAGGGTCAGAGTAACAGGTTCACATCATTTTTCCAGATTTACATGGCTGGCAGCTTAACCTGGGTTGCCTGAAAGTCAATCCCTAGTCAAGGATTTGGTTGCAGTTGGTTTATTTGGGAGGGATGGGGACATGAGCTGGGGAAGTGGGGCAGTGGATCAGATGTGTTAATGACCCTTACACTGCAGGGACCTGGGCTTCAACCTGCTGAGGGACCTCTGAGGCCTTGCAGAACAGACCACTGAGGGCTGAGGCCCCTTTCCCACTCCCTCTCCCCCGTCCCCCCACTGTCCCCAGTCCAGTCTTTGTTAACTGTGTGAGGACTGCTTTCTAGCACTCCCAGTATGCCCTTAGAGCACTAGGAACATTCCTGGGGTCAAACATCCCCCCCAGGCAGAGTGCTAGGAAGCTGTTAGCTTGTCCTGAGGCTGCCTGTAGTAACCCCTGGGTGGGCTGGACTGTTATGGTTGGGCCATCCACAACCATATGGTTGGCGCAGAACTGGGATTGAACTCAAGCTTGTCTGATTTGAAGGTCCCAGACTCCTAGGCCCACAGCCAGAAATGCAGATTCCTGCCCAGCCTCTTGCTGGGCCATCCATAGACATATCAAAGGAGTTACGCAGCATGGCTCCAGGAAATAGAGCTTCAGCATAACTGAATAGAATTGCAGAGAGTTTGCTGGCTGCTTCTCTGCCCTGTAGCCCAAAGAGAAAGGGAATCAATCAACTGGGGAAGGAAGGAAACCTTGAATGAACTGCTGCTCCCACTTCTGCTCCCTCCACTGCATGCAGCACACTGGCCCTGGTCCTTTTTCTAAAACATAAAACTCATCCTTGGGCTTGCTGGTACCTCGGACTAAAGGTCCTTCCCTCAGCTTTTTAGGTCTTTACTCCACTACTCAAGAGAGGCCTTCCGTGCTACACTCACCTCTATGCTCCTTACCACTCACCAGCCACCCACATGAGAAATGCTTTCACTCTTCCTCTTGGCTCTTGTCTTTCTCCTGCACTGGAGTGTGAATACTGGAGTGTGAGCACTCGTGTGTGAACACCGTGCATGAGCTTTGGCGTGTGAGCATGGGAGCATGAGCACTAGCTCTTTAGAGCACTGGAGCATGAGCACTCGAGTTTGAGCCCTGGAGAGTGTCAGCACCAGAACATTGAGCATGAGCTTGATTGTGAGCACTGGAGCAGGAGCACTGAGCATGAGCACAGGCACTGGGGCATGAGACCTCAGCATGAACTGGAGGGCGAGCACAGGAGCGGGAGCACTGTCATGTGAGCACTGGAGCAGGAGCACTGAGCAGAGGCAGCATGTATTCACTGCTCTGTTCTTGGCACCACAACAACCTGCTACCACAGCAGCCTGCCCTGTGGAGGGCTCCTAATGAGCGCTAGTTGATTGAGTGAGTGAGAAGGTCGGTGGGCAGCGTGGCTTGAGGAGAGTAAGAGCATCCTATAAAGAACCATGTGGTGGAGATGGTAGAGACAGTCTCTAAAGATACTGTGAGGCACCCTCCACACAAACATGTTCAAAATATATCTTTATTGAAGACCTATAGCCCTCAGCCTTTCTCCTAACCTGGCCCTGCTTTGCTGGCTGGGCAAGCAGCCTTGGTGGTCTGGGTAGAGAGTGCCCCAGAGTTCCCGCTCTGGTGACTGGTGTGAGCTTCCTTGCCCCAGAGCAAGAGGCATAGTGCCAGCCCTGCTCTGACACAGGCGGCCCTGGCTTCCTGTTGGAGCCCACAGCCTGACCCTGCGGCCCAGGAAAACTGGACAAACAGTGAGCCCTCTGTTTGCTCTGCAGGCTCTCCCCTCTGGTGGGAGAGTAATTGGCATTTCCTGCTCCCATGCAGCCCTTGGCTCTCCAGGGTCTGGCTTTGGTTTCTGACCCCCTAAGACAAGAACATCCTTTCCCACTAGAGCCAGAGATCCTTTATAGCTTCAGGTCACCACTTGATGCCTTGCATGGCCTTCTCTAACTGCTCCATTGTCTCCCTTCCTGGCTCCTGGGTGTCCTGTTCCCTTAGAAAATCACCAATAGCTGCTATTTGCTCAACAAATTGCAAAGCAATTTATCCTGTTCCTGTGGTACCATTACGTCTCCTCAAACTCCCAGTGAGGCTAGTACTATTATTCACCCATTTCACAGATTGATGTATATGATTTTCATAATTTGTTTGGGGATTTTTGTCAGGCAACGTTCTATGCACTTCATAGTTGCGGCAAATTCTATACTTGTCCCTAAGTGCTTGTGTCCTTCCCTATGAGACAAATACACGAATGACTTGTTGGCTAATGGAACAGGATCAGAAGTGACAGTCTCCTGTCCAGAAGCTCTGAGAGCAATTGCAGGGCCCGCCTTCCTCTCTTCTGGGCCAGCCATGCCAGGCCCGACTAGGGTAGATCTGGCTGTCTGGTTCTCAGAATAAAGACATGCAGCCAAACCACAAAGAACATGTAACAGAAGCGAGAAACAAACCTTTGTTGTTGCAAACCACTGAGATTTGGGGGTGGTTTGTAGCATAATCTAGAAAAAGCTGGTGGATACAACATGCATTAACGTGTTTAATGCCAAGAATAGCCCTGGAGGTAGGTATTTATACACTCTCTTTCAATATTAATACTATAACCCCGCTAAATCCCGGCAAAGGAGGCTGTACAGCTCCGTCTCCAGGAAGAGTCAACTTTAAAGAAACACAGGACGAGAGCCAACATAATTAAAAGTAAAATTTTTCTTGTATATTTAGAAGAAAACCTGAAAAGGGGTCCAAGTGAGACTCTTAATAGAATTCCTTCTCTCCCACTGACCTCCCTCTCCTCCATCGCAGCTCCCCAGCATACCCCAGAGTTCCCCAGACTTGTCTCCCACCCTAAGCCTCTCATTGCTTTTCTCTTTTCCTCTTTCCTCCTTCTCTTCCTTCCACCAAGGCAGACCGATTTTTATTCCTCACACGGAGAGATTTGGGGAGTCCCCTGTCTGGGGAGTCTACTATCTCCTCTATTTCAGGACACTTTTCACACATGCTGGAAATATTTATCAAGAAGCTTTCCACATCCAGCCCTATCTTCGAGGAGAGATGGGATGACATGCTTCACTCCAATCCCAAATAGCTAGAGCCCTTTCTTTCTTTTTTATTTGTTGATCCTCACTCGAGGATATTTTTCCATTGATTTTTGGAGAGAGTGGCAAAGAGGGGGAGAGATACAGAGAGAGAAACATGGATGTGTGAGAGACACATTGATTGGTTGCCTCCTGCATGTTGCCTCCCCCCGCCCCCAGGGCCCAGGCCAGGAAGGAGCTGCAACCAAGGTCCATGCCCTTGATGGAAATCGAACCTTAGACCCTTCAGTCTGCAGGTTGATGCTCTATCCACTGAGCCAAATTGACTAGGGCTAGAATCCTTTCTTGTTAAAAGGAGAAAGAAGGGGGGAAATTGGCAGGATTCTGTTTGAGTGGCAGGGGAAGGGGCAAAGGCTGTGACAACTTCAAGACAATAATATTACTCTGTTACATTAATAATAATAGTAGTAGTAGCAGCTAATATTTATGGAGAGTTTACTACCTTCCCCAAACTATGCTGTGTTTATATACCTTTATCTCATTTATTCCTTATTACAACTTTGTAAGGTAACAAAACCCTCATTATAGACAAGAGAATTAAAGCATAAAGCAGTTGATAAGCTTGTCCAATGACATAAGCTAAAAAGAGATAACACTGAGATTCAGAAGCAGTTCTAAACCCATGGCCTGTGTGTGTCGTCACTCTGTGCCTGTGCAGCTGGCACTGCTTACACACCTCCAGCTGCTTCTCAGGGTCCTTGTGTACATTTCTAGCCCCAAGGATGCCCAGAAGATCCTTCACCAACATTCCCTGCTTCTCTTACCAGCTTCATCCCCATTCCGATGGCCCCCAACTTCATTCGGTACACTTCTCTCCGCTTGCCAACAAGGAGTCTTGCTCCCCTTCCTTCCAGATGCCAGCCCTGCGTGAGAACACTTTCTGCCCACCCTCCTGTCAGTTTGCCTGGTTGAGGGCCTTGACCCTGCACATCTTGGCTTTGGTCTGCTTCTTCCTCATTTCCCCTGTCATTGCCTTTTATTGTATCTCTCCAATTTTACTTGTGTTCCCAGCGCAAAGCACAGGCTTAAGTGTGTGCTCAATAAGTATTTGTATAATGAACGGATAATTAGTATTTATTAATTCAATTCATATGAAATGAATTGTTTGAGTACTCTTACTGCTTAATGACAATTCCTGGCTCATGGTTCTAGGGCACCTTTGGATTCAATATCTGTGATCAGCAGCTCAAAGCCTGTGATGGACCACATCTTCCTTCCTGGTACTCAACTATTTCACATTTGCCACATGAGATGTTTCACCCTTGTCATTTTCAAAGCAGACAATTTTATTTTCAATAAAAATTATCTTTAAAAAAAATCTGGGATACTCCTTGTCTGGAGAACTCAATAACCTTTTTTTTTTTTTCTCCCAGAATAGACACATTTTATATACTCTGAGATGACTTGTCAAAAAGCCTTCCATTCACAGCCAATGACCAGGGTCCAGCTCCCATCATCTCTTAGGAATGACAGGTGATGATTTATTGGAGTCAGCTATCACAGATTTGTCATGTAACATTCTCTGGACTTTAGGCATCCATGACAACAACATGGATTTTGTTTTCATCAATGGATAAGAAAATTATTTCATAATTTGCTGCCAAAGAAAACTAGCCAACTAACCAACCCAAACTGCAGTGCATTAGAGGCCTCACCTGAGGGTCTTTTAGGATTTCAGGAGGACATTGGAATTTTCACACTTGCTGCATCAGAGGTAAATGCTGTGCCCCCCCGTGTTTCCCTGGGGTCAGGAGAGCTTCCTACACTTGGCATAGAGAGTGGCTGGGTGGGGCTGGGGGAGCGAAAGTGAACAGGTCTGCAATGTTGCTCTTTTAGGCCATTCATACTGCTGTGGACTTCAGACCTGTGCCTCAGCTCATACCAAGCACAGACTGACAAGGGGGCATGTACAGCCACAAAGACATCTGTTCCTGACAGTGGAGATTCCAGCTGGGCTTCAGCAGTATGCTTAGTTGATGTATTTTAGGCTCCAAATCAATAATCCCTCAGAAATTTAGAATTTCTCCAATAATGACAAAATTTATTGTGTGCCAAGCACTGTGCTACAGACCTTAAGTTGGTAGTTCTCAAACCACATCAGAGTTACCCAGAGAGCTTAACACTGCTGGGCCCCACTCCCAGAGTTTCTGATTCAGTAGTCTGGGATGGGGCCTGAGAATGGACATTCCAACACATTACCAGGTGAGGCTGAGGCTGCTGGTATGGGGACCACATGTTGAGAATCACTGCCTATGTGTGTGTTCTTCTTATATCCTCACAAGAAGCACTTGATGGCAAAGCATGTAATGTGAGGTTACATCGCCGGCAACCTGCAGAGCTGGGATGGCAGTCCACAACCAGCTCCCTTTCCTGTGGGCACTCCATCTTTCTATCACTCTTATCCGCCCTCAACACTTTGCTCTAAGACAAGCGGACTCACCACAAATCGTAGTTCCAAACACTTGAGGTCCTATTTCTCCTGTAGTCTACTATTACTTTTATTTCCACGACAGTCACAAGCTAGTGGGATTTAGTGATTCGCAAGCGACAATCCATGACAGCAAATCAAACGCATGGTAGAGCTGGGGCTCAGGGGTCTGATTTCTGCTTGGTGGGGAGCTCCCACGGCCACAGCTTAGTTCATGTGCAGAATGATTAGGGACACAGTTCTGAAGCAGCTAGGGCTGTGGCAGCCTTCCACATTGCTTCTGCGCTCCAGCAGCCATCTATCTGCAGGCATGGCAGGGAAAGGATGCACAGCCCTTGCTCAGAGGAGAGGGGGAGGCGGGGGGGGGGGGTAGGGGCCCTGAGCAGTGGCCTTATAGGCAGATCTGGCATGGAACTTGCTTAAAAGCTGCAGAATAACAGCTGCCAGACAGCTGGGAATCCACGGCCCAGAATGGGCCAGCAGTGAGAGATGAGGAGAGTGGATTTTTTTTTTTAACTTCAAAAGCTGGGAGAATGGCACGCAACATTTGGCCTTGCAAATGGTTTCTACACAGAACAGACATCATGCATGCTGAGAAAAGTCTGTGGGCACATATCCATCTTTTCCAGTCACCTTGGAACCCATGAATGTCATGAGATTTGATCATGCTACTCAGTATGGCGTGTAATTCTAAACTTATTTGCTTGCTTATTTCTGAAAATTTGCATTCATTATTTTTAGACTACAGTTGACCAAAGGTAACGAAAATGGTAGAAAGTGCAATTGTGGTGGATAGGGAGGATTGCTGTACAGATATATCTTCTAGAGTTACTGCCCTATCCTAAAAAGTCCTGGCTTGTCAATCTTTGTGTGTGTGTGCATGCGCATGTGCCTGTTTTAAAAAGAGGAACACCTTACCTTTCTTCCCGGTGGCTTTGAGAAGGATTTGGGAGGATGCATGGAAGTAGAGGTGAGATGGTAATATCAGAGTTAGAGATTATTGGCCAACTCATTCGATGATTTGTCACCTTACACAATGTGACTCAGGCGATTCATAACCATTCTCGAAGAAACAACTTAAAAGACATATTGTTTATGAGAGCTAGCACATCTAAAAGTAATTCTGTTGATGAATTTGAGGAAAAATCCACTTCTGCTTTATGTCTCAAAATGTCTTTGGTCCTTTAGATTATTATGGAGGAAGGAGGTGTCACAAGTGGAGCAGGAGAGGGCTACCAGAGCAGTAGCCCTCACCTTTTTAAAAAATATATATTTTATTGATTTTTTACAGAGAGGAAGGGATAGGGATAGAGAGTTAGAAACATCGATGAGAGAGAAACACTGATCAGCTGCTTCCTGCACACCCCCCACTGGGGATGTGTCTGCAACCAAGGTACATGCCCTTAACTGGAATCGAACCCGAGACCCTTCAGTCCGCAAGCTGATGCTCTGTCCACTGAGCCAAATCGGTCAGGGCAGCAGCCCTCACCTTTCATTCACCTGGAGTTGGGGCACCTATAGGTGGTCTCAGAGGTGGCTGCCTTTTTCTTCTGAGCTGGAAGCAAGGGGTAGGGTGGTGGCTGACCGGCAACGAATCTGCAAATTGGGAAGGCAGCTATTTTGTCCCCTATAATTTCTCCTAGGTCATGGTTTTCTGGCCCTTCCTCCAGTTGTTTGCTAACTCAGGATTTTCAATCTTCAGCAATTTTCAATGGCTCAGGTCTGAGTTTTAGCAAGAGCTCTTCTGATGTGCTTCTTCCCCAGTATTATTGCTTCTTACTTGACAGTGATGGTCATTTAAAACTATTTTCTGTCTGTGTACATGTTGCTAATAGTTCCTTGTGCTGAATGACAGTTATTTTGAAAGTGGTCTCTCAGAATGGGGCAAGGGAGGCACGCTGTGTGTGTGTGTGTGTGTGTGTGTATTATGCACACAGCTGTTTTCCAGAAACAGGGAAGGCGAAAAATTTCCCAAAGTACTAAAGCCAGTAAAAGATGAGAGATCTAAATTTAAATTACTAGACCGAAAATCACAAAATTCAGACTACCGAAAGCCTTGGAAAATTTTATTTTACAGATGAGTAAACAGAGGCCAAAGACAGAAATTGACTTGCCTGGTGCCACACAACCTGTAGGCAGCTGGTGCAGATGAAAGCGAGGTCTGATTTCAAGTTTAATGTCCTTCCTACTACTTCCTTACCTAATTTCCCTCTGATCACTGGAGTACTTTCATTTCCAGTGGAAAAATTTCTTGACTATAATGGCCTACCAATTCAGGAGGAATTAAAAATGTACCAGCATCTACATTAACATCAGAAATACTTTAAAATATATAAAGCATAATGAAGGGTTCTGAAACTTTCTTGATTTTTATGTCCCATCCCACTGCTATACAAAACTTATTAAAGACTAATAAATTTCTAAGGAACTACTAAAACTTTCACCATGGAAACTATTTGGCAATACCCAAAGGAGATTTTTTTTTTTTGCTAATATCAAAAAATAATATAAAAGAAAAAGCCAAAAAAGAAAAAAAAAAAGAAAAAGCATTTTACCCTTTCTCAACTTGGAGGGAATAAAAGAATGAAAGAGCATCTGGGTTGGGGGTTGGTCATCTTACTTGGCAGCAGAAAGTTCAGGGTCAGCAGTTCTTGATTGAGAAAGAACAAGTTTGAACCTTGAGCCCAGATTACAGGATGAACCTTGGCGCCTGATCTTAATAACTAATTTCTCCTAAGTTAACTTTTCCTCCACTTATTCCTCTAATACTAACATAGCCATTTACAATGTACAGATTATAGCAGGAATTTCTTCAGACATTCAGGAACATTCTAACTTATTATTATTTGAAGAAAAAGTTCAGGTTTAATTTGATCCCTGTGCTCTGTTTGGATTCATTAATTTCTCATAGCACCTACAACTTTATTAATTCACCTGACTAGTGATGAGTTTATTCTTAAGCATTTTTCTTTCCTAACATAAAGCTTACTAAGGATAATGAGTTAAAGTCATGAACTTATGTGAAAAACAGTCATGCTTTGTAGTGTTGACATAAATGTTGCACGGGACATATTTATAGTAAAACATTTTTTATTTGAAATTTAAATTTAATTGGGTCTCTTGTATTTTAATTTGCTTAATCTAGTAACTCTGTTTGAAATATGTAATATATATCCTCCTTAAATTTTGTGTTTGAGTAAAGACTTTTAAAAATAAAGCTATACATTAAATGTTTTAGGGAGCTGTCTATCATTTGATAAAGACAATAAAACTGGATTTTTACATATCTAGTTTGCTTTAGGAGCAATATACCTGTGTGTGTTTCACAAATTTAATTAAAAAAAATTTCTTCTAGCCCGTTCAACGTGGCTCAGTGGTTGAGAATCAATCTATTAACCAGGAGGTTAGTGTTGAATTCCCGGTCAGGGCACATGCCCGGGTTGTGGGCTTGATCCCCAGTGTGGGGCATGCAGGAGGCAGTCAATCAACAATTCTCTCTCATCATTGATGTTTCTATCTCTCTCTCTCTCCCTCTCCCTACCTCTCTGAAATCAATAAAAAATATATTTGAAAAAAATGTTTCTTCTGTATATCAGGTATTGCTTACTTTCTTTTCTAGCCACCAATTTTACTATCTCATACTTTGCAGATACCACAACACAGTTTAGAAATATATCATTGTTTACTTACTTAGGTGCCTATATTTCATGATTTTTGAAGTCTTTTTCAGGTAAAAGACTAGCTTGCTGTGAATTTTGTGAGATTTTTAAAAAATAGCTTTGATCGCCCTAGCTGGTTTGGCTTGGTGGATAGAGTGTCGGCCTGCGAACTGAAGGATCCCGGTTTGATTCCGGTCAAGGGCATATACCTTGGTTGCGGGCACATCCCCAGTAGAGAGTGTGCAGGAGGCAGCTGATCGATGTTTCTCTCTCATTGATGCTTCTAACTCTCTATCCGTCTCCCTTCCTCTCTGTAAAAAAAATCAATAAAATATATTTTAAAAAATAGCTTTGATCACAACCCAAAAGAATTCCACCAAGAACATTGGTAACCACATGTGTTAAATGATTGCTGTATGCCCAACCATATGAACTCTATGCATTATTTCATCCAATCCTGATAATCCTATGAGATAGGTGCTATTATTATTCTCATTTTATAGATGAGGAAACAAAAGACCTAGTAACTTGCATTTGGGTTCACAAGCAATAAGTGAAAGGGCTGGGATTCAAAACCAGGTCTGATTCCAATATGCTTTTAACTCTTTCATCAAAACAACGCTCTCATTAGCAGATAAGGTGGCAGAGCTTGTGGGCCTTATGAAATATTGGAAGTGTAGAGACTTACTGAGAAAAGGAAGAATCTAAGAAGGCTGATACAATCAACTAGCAAAGTTTGATTCTGTAGCATACTATGAAGAACTCATGTACAATGGAGACTGTGGAGATAGGTTTGCAATATGAAGCCCAGAATTTGAAGGCTTATTAGAATGAACAACACCAATTATTTATAAATTCCTTAAAGTTAGGGTGCCTATTTTTTTGTGTACATAAGAATCAGTAAGGGGACTTGTATAGATTCCTGAGCCCATTCTTAGAGATTCTGATTAAGTTCTAACTCAGTGGTTCTGCATAGAATATGAAAACTAAACTTGCTGCTTGCTGCCTTGCAGCAACTTTTCAGAAAACCTTAGTTCCATATGAGTGCCAATGGACACACACTTTGAGAAACCCTAATTGAGATTGTAAGTTCCTGGAGGTCAGGAATGTGTTTTTCGTATCTTTGTATTCTCAAAACTAGAACAATACTAGATATAAATCCATTAAATGCCGAGAGGGAATAAAGAGGAATGATGAAAGGAAAGCATTTCCATCGACATTTCAGGTTACTAGAAAGTAATCAATTATATTTCTAATCATGGCTAAAGAGTTTTCTTCCTGCATGTGATATGAACGCAAAGTGTCAGAGCACTGCCACCAAGGAGGTGAAGCTGAAGGGCAGGCCACCGGAGTTGTACTTGTCCCTGGCCAGGGAGTCCACGAATAAGTTCATCCGTAGCAGTGTTTTGAGCAGGTCTCATCCAGGTTTGGCTTTGATTATTCCAGAGACAGGGAGCTTAAAACAGGGAGCTAATAGGGCATCTGGTCAAGATGGTGGAGTAAACACTGTGTTCTCCACCACATCAAAATTACAACTAAATAATAGAACAACCACCCTAGAGAACCATCTGAAGACTAACTGAATGGAATTCCTATAACAAAGGATATAAAGAAGTTACATCTAGACTGGCAGGAGGCTTGTCAGAGACAAGAACAATACTTGTGCCACACCCATGTGTGGTGGTTGAGAATTGGGAGAGATATCTTGGCTTCAGAGTTCCCAGCCTACACCAAGCTACATAGCTTGGTCTACCAGTGCCAGAAAGAAGAATCCCTGCAACATCTGGCTGTGAAAATCAGTAGGGATTTCATCCAGATGAGGTGGAGGGCTGCTGGAAATCCATCTGCCAGTGCACAGACTCACTTGCTCAAAATATTTGCCCTAAATTTGGTAGATGCCAGGGATATCCAGGGAGAAATTGTATTGTGTGGCCTCAGAGTGAGGACTGGAGGGTCAGCTGCCATCGTTTCTGTGTTGATCCCTTCTCTCACAAAGCCTGCAGACACAGGCAGACACCAAGTGTGAATATGCATTAACCTGGTAAATACTGCTGGCCCCACCCTGGTAACTACCTGAGATCCTGCCTCATCCAACCTGTGCAATGCCTGATCCTCTTTCAGCATCTGTTCCTCACAAGCAGATGGCCTCAGCTTGTGCTGCAGACTTTCCCAAAATTCTCAAAGGTTTGCAGACCTCAGGCCAGCAGCAGCTGGCCTTGGCATGCTCTGTGACTCTTCTTGAGCAACCCCAGGCCCAATACTGGTGGCAGCCAGCCTTGATTCACAGCAGGGCCTCTCCTTGCACTGCTAAAACCAGCACAGGTAGCCACCAACTCTGATCACTGTGTAGCTCCTACCATGTGACTCTGGGTGGGGTACAGACAGTGGCTGACTTTGTACTACACTGAAGCCTCTCTCAAGAGGCCAGAACCAATAAGCCCAGTGGCCACCTTTAGACCACAACAGAACACTACCCAATTAGCTACACAAATAATACACCAAAAGGTGTTCTCAACAAGCATCAGAGCACCACTGAATCCCGCTCTGTGTGGTCAGCTCTCACACAACAGAGCATCTGTTGTGGTCGTGGCCAGTATTCACAGTCAGTCAGCTTTAGGGTCAACCACACTCACTAACAAGCCAACAGAAATCAAGGCTTAACTATATAATAGGAGGACACCCACAGCTCACCCAAGGGACACTCCTGAAGCACCCAGCTCAAGTGATCAGGGAAACTGCACCATTGAGTCCCACAGGACATGTGTTTCTACAAGAAGAAACAAAAAATCTGAACAGACCAATAACTATCAACAAAACCAAATCATAAACAAAAAATTCTCACCAAACTGAAGTCCTGAATTGGATTGCTTCACAGGTAAATTTTATCAAATATTCAAAGAAGAACTAACACCTACCCTTCTCAAACTATTCCAAAAAATTGAAGAGAAGTGAAGGCTTCCAAGCACATTTTATAAGACCAGTATTGCCCTGATTTCAATACCAAAGACATTACAAAAACAGAAAATTATAGGCCAATATTTCAGATGACCATAGATGAAAAAATTCTCAACAGAGTATTAGTAAACCAAATTCAGCAATACATTAAAAAGATCATATACCATGATCAAGTGGGATACAAAGTTGATTTCATATCTGCAAATCAATTAGCATGATATACCACATAAACAAAATGAAGGTTAAAAATCATATATTTATATCAATAGATGCAGGAAAAGCATTTGACAAAATTGAGCATCAATTTATTATAAAAACTCTCAACAAAGTGCGAATACAGGGAACATATGTCTAAATAATAAATATGAGAAAACCACAGCCAACATTATAACCAATGGGAAAAGCTAAAAGAATTTTCCTTAAGATCATGAAAACGACAAGGATGCTCACTTTCACCATTTTATTCAATATAGTATTGAAAATTCTAGCCACAGCAATCAGACAAGAAAAAGAAATCATTATCCAAATTGAAAAGGAAGAAGTAAAACTGTCACTATTTGCAGATGACATGATACTGTATATAGAAACCATAAACCCTCCACCAAAAATTTATTAAAACTGATAAATGAGTTCAATAAAGTAGCAGGATACAAAATTAACATTCAGAAATTGGTTGCATTTTTATATGCCAATAAGAACTACCAGAAAGAAAAATTAAGAAAGAAATCCCATTTACAATAGCATCAAAAATTAAATACCTAGGAACAAATTTAACAAAGGAGGTAAAAGATCTATACTTGAAAAATTATAAGATACTGAAGAAAGAAGTTGAAGAAAATATGAATAAATGGAAGCAGGTACCATGCCCATGGATATAAACAATTAACATTGTTAAAATGGCCATACTACCCAAAGCAATCAATACATTCAACGCAATCCCTATAAAAATACCAACATTATTTTTCACAGAACTAAAAAAAAATAAGCCTACAATTTATATAAAATCACTAAAGACCTTTAATAGCCACAGAAATCTTGAGAAAGAATAGAATTGGAAGTATCATATTATTTGATAATAAACTATATTATAAGGCTATAGTAATCAAAACAGCATGGTACTGGCATAAAATCAGTCACATAGATCAATGAAACAGAATGGAGAACCCAAGAAATAAACCCACAGCTACATAGCCAACTAATCTATTACAAAGAAGGCAAGAATATACAATGAGCTAAAGACAGTTTCTTCAATAAATGGTGTTGGGAAAACTGGACAGATACACACACACACACACACACACACACAAAATAGATCACTTTCTTACACAATATACAAGAATGAACTCAAAATGGATTAAAGATTTAAGTGTAAGACCTGAAACTATAAAACTTCTTAAAGAAAATGTGATTTTGATATTGCCCTTAGTAATATTTTTTTGGATATATCTCCTTAGGGAAGGGAAATAATAGAAAAATAAAGAAATAAACTACATCAAATGAAATAATTTCTACACATCAAAAGAAACCATCAAAACAAAAAGACAATCTACTGAATGGAAAGAGTTATTTGCCAATTATACAGTCAACAAGAGGTTAATATCCAAAATATATAAAGAACTCATATTACTCAAAACCAAAACACCAAACAATCCACTTAAAAATGGGCAGAAAACCTGAACTGGCATTTCTCCTAGGATGATATATAGATGAGCAATAGATATATGAAAAAATACTTAATGTCACTAATTCTACATAACAAAACTTTAATATGCAAATCAACTGAATAGTGGAATGACCAGCAGAATGACCAGTTGCTATGACACTCACTGACCACTGGAGGAAGATGCTCAAGCACCCCGCCAGCAAACCAGCAGTTGGACATCCCCTGAGGGCACAGGGAAGGCTGAGGGATCCACATTCCCCCATGCACGAATTTTGTGCACTGGGACTCTAGTTATAAGATAAATGCAAATTAAAATCACAATACAAGATCACTTCACACCTGTCAGAATGGCTATCATCAATATATCAACAAAAACAACAAGTTTTGGATGTAGAGAAAAGGGAATCCTCTTGCACTATTAGATTGGTGCAGCCACTATGGAAAATAATATGGAGGTTCCTCAAACAAATTAAAAATAGAATTGCCTTATTACCCAACAATCATACTCCTGGGTATTTATTTGATGAAATTCAAAACAGTAACTTGAAAAAATATATGCACCTCTATGTTCATTGCAGCATTATTTACAATAGCCAACATATGGAAGCAACCTAAGTGTTTATTAACAGACTAGAAGCCCAGTGCACTAATTCATGCACCAGTGGGGGCCTGTGGGATCGAGCCAAAACCAGCTCTCTGACATCCCTTAAGGGGTCCTGGATTGTGAGAGGGTGCAGACCAGGCCAAAGGACCAATTGGGGCCAGGGAGGGACATGGAAGGTTTGCTAGCTAAGGAGGGACCATAAGAAGACTCCAGGACATGTCAGCCTGTCTCACTCAGTCCCTATCAGCCAGACCCCAGCAGTAAGCTAACCTACTAGTCAGAGTATCTGCCCCCTGGTGGTCAGTGGACATCATAATGACTGGTCGGCTGGTCAACTGTCTGCCCCCTGGTCATCAGGGCATGTCATAGAGACTGGTTGAGTGGACTTGGCATATCATTAGCATATTACACTTTGATTGGTTGCATGGCTGACTGGATGACTGGACTAGATGAGCAATAGATATATGAAAAGATGCTTAATGTCAGTAATCCTACATAATAAAACTCTAATATGCAAGTCACTTGGCATATTAGGCTTTTATTTTTTTACTAGGGGCCTGGTGCACAAAAATTTGTGCACTGGGGCGGTGGGGTGGGGGGGGGTGTTTCCTCAGCCCGGCCTGTGCCCTCTCACAGTTTGGGACCCCTCTGGGGATGTCCACCTGTTGGTGTGCCTGGCCAGCCTGGGTGAGGGGCCAATGTCTGTTTGCAGGCTGGTCAAACTCCCCTGTGGAGACCCTCACTCCAGGGTGTTTGGCAAGCCTGGGTGAGGGGCTAAGGGCAGTTTTCAGGCTGGCCACAGCTCCCACTGACCCTCTGGGCCATCCGCCTGGGAAGCTGATGGGGTGGTGCTGGCCACCCCATAGGCTTCCTAGGAGGGGGCAATGGGGTCCCCCGGCTGGTCCTGCCCCCCAGAGGCTTCTCCACCTGGGAGGCCGATCAGGTGGCGCTGGCCACTCCATCGGCCACGGGGTCGGCCAGCTGGTCCCTGCCTCCCAGAGCGCCAGATGCCTTCCCAGGACGGAGGCTCCCAAGATGGCAGAGGCAGCAGCCCCAGAGAAGCTGCACACCTGGGCTGCGGCCTCTGCCATCTTGGCTAGGCTAATTTGCATACAGTCACTCCGATTGGCTGGTGGGTGTGGCTTAGGCCGTCCCGAAGAAATGGTTAATTTTATGCTTTTATTAGTTAAGATTTTTATTTTTAAATATATATATTATTGATTTTTTACGGAGAGGAGGGGAGAGGGATAGAGAGTTAGAAATATCAATGAGAGAGAAACATCGATCAGCTACCTCCTGCACACCTCCTACTGGGGATGTGCCCACAACCAAGGTACATGCCCTTGACCGGAATCGAACCTGGGATCCTTCAGTCCGCAGGCCAATGCTCTATTCACCGAGCCAAACCGGTTAGGGCTAGGCTTTTATTATATAGATGATTATTTAAAGAAGAAGTGGTAAATACATCAATGAAATATTACTCAGCCATAAAAAGAATGAAGTATTACCTTTTGTGACAATATGGATGGTCCTAGAGGGTATTATGCAAAGTGAAATAAGTCAGATATAGAAAGAAAGATGCCATTTGATTTTACTGATATGTGCAATATGAAAAACAAACAAACAAAAAAACCAAGCAGAACAGAAACAAACTTACACATACAGAGAGCAAATTGTTGCTTGCCAGATGGGAGGGGCTTAGGCAAAAAATGTAAAGGCAGTTACAAAATAGTCTCAGGTATGTAAAGTACAACAAAAAGAATATAGTCGTAATATTGTAATAACTATGTACAGGTATACAGGTGTCAGGTGGGTTCTAAACTTATCAGGAGGATCACTTCCTGTTATGTAAATGTCTAATCATTACGTTGTACACCTGAAACTAATAAAATTTTAAATATCAACTGCAATTAAAAAATAAAAAAGGTGAAAATATTGATCTACATTTGTAGGAGGTGGGGGAGATTTTGGTGGTAAGCATAGATTTATGTTGTACAGGGAAATCCTTACTGTAATTGGCAGTGAAGCTAAAGCACACTTCTTAGTCTGTGAGTGTACATCTGTGCCTTCTCCCTTCCACTGCTGACACTGGAGATTAGACTCAAATTTTATGTTGTAAAAACCCTTAATGAGGGACTGGTCCTTTTAAATGCAAGTCTAATTACTTTTACAGCAACATTTCTATTTTGGATGTTTCCCATGAATAAATTCTCTTTTATGCCACTGATGCAATGCTAGTCCTTTAATCTCAGCAGAAAGAATACTCAATCCATGGGCTAACAGATCCCTGCCAATGAGAAAGTCAGTGACTTTTCTGCTTGATAGTTGCCTTGATTTCAAAGGAGAAAAACTTGTTTTTCACATTTACAAACCTTGGAAAATGTTTCTAACTTTTCTCTGCTATTTAGCCATTTGCTTCCTCTACTCATAGAGAGTGACAAGCAACCTGATGTCTCCTATGGGACCAAAGAAAACTTGAAGAGTTATTGAGGTCATTTCAGTCATAGGGATACATGCTTTCTCAATGTCCAATATTTCATGGAAGCCATTTGGGGCCACTCTGACAACTGCATTTTCACAAATGAGGTTTGGGGACTTAACGTTCAGGAGCTACGTTACACATTGTTACCTCACAGTAGTGTAAAAAGACTAGAAAGTGTCCCAGGTTGGTATAGAAGAGCTTAGGTCTTAATTGGTCTCTGCTAACACACACTGCAACAGTTTTATGTTTTTTACGTTTTATTTGCAGACAGTACATTTTTGATTAGAGATAGCAGGACAAAATGGGAAGAATACTAGATTGGGAATTAGGAAGCTTTCACTAGTTTACCAGGCTCACTCGGGCTTTCTAGTGAAAATACCTCTGAGACCTGAAAAGCCTTCTGTGAGTATACGGTGTTACAATTAGGGTATCCACTCACCAAATCGGAGTGATCAAAGCGTATAAGGCTGCGTTGCAGGTGGGTAGATGAGATAAATAAATTCCTTAGACCATGGGAAGAAGAGGTGCACTCCTACCAAGCCCCTGGAATATGTAAAGGAGTATTGCCTATGACTAGCTTTTGTATTGGATTCTGGAGAATACATGGCCAGAATCCTTCAGCCAGTCAGGTGGCCTGGAAAAGGAGCATGGACTGGGCTAAAATAGAAGCCAGAAAGATAAGATTCCAGAACTGCCACTTGTGGCTATGTGACTGTGAGTGAGTCACTAAATCTTTTAATTCCCTTTTCCTCAAGAGCTACCCTGCAGTGCGCCTGGTGCTAGAGAGCACTGTGCACACTGGAGATGCTCGTCAAATCACAGTTGTTCATTTCTAGCTGTGATTCTTTAGTGTTGGGCTTTGGCTTGAGGTCCTAGCTGCTACAGTCTTGGTCCAGTAATTCCTACAATTGTTTAGTTACATTAAACCAAGCCCTATCTTTTTAGAAAATGAGTCTCAACTCTGAACTTTTATTTATTTTTTTCAACAATTACCTTAAATTTCATTTTTTTCCTCTACAATCTTATCTAATAAAAGCATAATATTAAAATTAACCGTTTCTCCGAGATGGGGTAAGCCATGTCCACCAGCCAATCAGAATGGCTGTATGCAAATTAGCTCAGGCAAGATGGCGGCTGGCAGCCCTGGAGGCCAGTGCAGTGCCAGCGGGCTGGCAGGGTGAGCGAGATGTGGGGGTGGATGGGAGGGAGATGGCATGGTGGCGGGTGTGTGGGGGTGGGGAG
>PVJC01029678.1:0-21697 GCA_004026665.1 Murina feae | reverse complement strand
TAATTTGCATACAGCCGCTCTGATTGGCTGGTGGGCGTGGCTTACCCTGTCTCGGAGAAACGGTTAATTTTAATATTTCGCTTTTATTAGTTTAGATAATTGATGCTGTTCCTTTAAGGGCTGGGGTTTGTTTATCTTCTATAATTGATGCTGTTCCTTTAAGGCGAGGCCTTTTACTAAGGAAGCCTCCTCTGCCTCACCTCAAGGCTTCTATAATGAAACAATTGTTACTCTTAGACTCAGGCCCCTTCAGCTCCTTATGTTGCAAATTGTTGCAAATGTGTTTTGCTTCAGGCAAAAGGCTAAGGAGCCAGCCCACAGGTAGTTTCACTTTCGCTCCTGCTGCAACAGACGTTGCCTAAATGTTTACTCAGGTCTGTGAGTGGCGGCCACCATGTTGGCTGGGCTAATTTGCATACAGTCGCTCTGATTGGTTGTTGGGCGTCCCAAAGAAACGGTTAATTTTACTATTCCGCTTTTATTAGTTTAGATTACTGACTACATTCCCTATGCTGTTCTTCACATCCCAGTGACTATTTTGTAACTACCAATTTGTACTTCTTAATTCCTTCACTTTTTTTCTCCCAGTCCTACAACCCCTTCCTCTCTGGCAACCATCAGTCTGTTCTTTGTACCTGTAAGTCTGTTTCTATTTTGCTTGTTCATTTATTTTGTTCTTTAGCTTCCACATATAAGTGAAATCATATGGTGCTTGTCTTTCTCATGAGTTTATTTTTTATCTCCTCAAATGGACTGTAAATCCTCAAGGGGAGAGACTGATGTGGCCTATGTCCTAAGGTGCTCATTAGGAATGTAAGTGAATGAATGAATGGTTTTGGGAGGAATATCAGATAGCTCCCTCATTTAATCCCAATGTCTATGGAAATCAAACAGAGGCAACTGTTTTGTGCTTTTTACCCAGCCAGCTCACCAGCTGAACCCCTAGTGATGCCTTGAGCTGTAATCAGGAATTTAATTAGCCCTGGCACCTGGTTCTGGAAGAAACAGAGAACAGAGATGAGCACAAGCAGGAGAGATCTGGGCTGTCACCAGCCTGACATATGGCGCCTGGTATCACCCACCAGCTTCCGTTTAGGGCTGGACTAAGTCCTAGGTTACTTTACTTCTAAATGTTAGAGTGGCTTTTCTTTTGAGTTGCTAGATGATTAAGAACTTTTATTAACTGCCTGAGACTAAAAGCTTGAGCTTCCTTTGGATGATTCAGGATGTACATATATAAATTAGTGGGAGATGTCACGAGAGTAAGGAACATAGTTCTGAATTTGGATTAGAAAGACTGGGCTTAATCTCAGACTTTTCCAGCAACTAGTTGTAGGACCATGGAAAAGCCAGTTCATGTATCCAGGTTTAAAAGTCTGAGTCAATGGAATATAGTAAACAGATATTTAAAGGAATCACACAGCGATCACTGGCTGAGGTAGTATATATATCATGAAGCCAAAGATGCTTAGGCTTTAAAACCCCTCCTTGCACAAGTCCTTTCCAAGGCCCTGTGCCTCGTTTTGTCAGATGGTTTTATTACCCTAAATCTGAGTCTCCTATTAAGGTTTCTTCAAGATTAAAAATTCTATATTTCTGGCCAATGGGCTGAAGGAGGGCATGTTCATTATACAACTCTATCCTGTTTTACCAGCTCATTATTTTTGAGTTTCAAGGACAATGCTGTGTCATTTGTATGCATATTGCTTCTTTCTTTAGGTACTTAGCATTATTTTGGACAATTCTGGAGAAGAAAACAAAACAAAAAAACCCTGAGTAAACATGTAGATCCATGGGATTTACTAGATTACATTTAAACTTAAGCCACATTGTCCACTTTACTGCAGCTGAGCATCCCACCATAAGAATTCTTCTACTGTGCTGTCCATCTCATGTTTCTGTTAGTGTTGCTCCACTCTCATTTCTCGTTATCCAGGAGTTCTGGACGTGTGGCTTAAACATTGTAGATGTACTTCTCTTCCTTCATTTCCCGACAACAGCCTTGCCTCTGGCCTCTGGGGAGCCCTGGCTGGAAGGTGATTGGTAAACTACTCATTGAGCTGACAGTATTTGGAAAACAGGTCCTTGTCCTGTATCAACCTGATTTGGACACCTACTCTAATCAAACAGGGAAAATGGGGGGAGGGGGTGTTTCAGGAATTCTCTTAATTACTTGTTGGATCGGTATGAGGTACAAGCCCCATGACTTAGCGTCAAACTGCTAGCCCAAGATGATGCAGCAGAGAAAGCAGATGGTGGAGGAGGTGAATATCTTTAGGCTGAAAGTTGAAGTCCTTACAATGGAACCTTTCTTCCCAGCCTTCTCAGTCCTCACAACCTCTTCACCCTGCCAGCAACAAGCGCCCACAGAGCATCTGTCCTCGGCTTGCTTTTCAGAGCCACTATGTTGGCCTTGTCCTGGAGCAATCTGGTTTGGGCACTCACCCCAGGGAAACTCAGAAAGTTTATCTGGGCTCGGAAAGTCTATTAATTACGTTGTTTTTCTCATTATTGACATTTAATTCCCTTTTGTGGGAAGGGAAGAAAAACCTGTTTTCTTTCTATTTATTCTTCCTCATCATTTTCACAGAAAATGAGGTTGCAGCTCCATTTCTTACTTCAATATGTATGAAACACAAGCCCCAGCATTTTGTGATTGTTTTGCCTCTGGCCTTTGTTTTCCCACTATACCATCACTTCCTCCTTAGAATCACGGCCTACTAGGCTACCTATGGCTGACCCTCCATCAGTGGACAGCTTAGTGGACTCCCAGTTATATTTGCTCTTCTCTTTTAAAATTTGCATTAAAAAAATATAAATAAAAGAAAATTTGCATTTGCACATATGCTTTTTTTATACGTGGAGCATGGAGCTCAGAGCTGAGCCCTGGGCATGGAGCTCTGCGCTGAGATTTAGCGCTTGTAAGCACGTTTAATTTCCATGTATGTGTTATCTTGATTTAAACTGGTGTTTAAATCTGTCTCCTTTTTGGATCATAATTGTCTTTCAGTTTATATTATTTTATTGCTGTTTCATTCTCAACCACTCACAAGCTGGATTAGAAGTGGGCTCTAACCCAGCTCCGATCACTGAGCGACCTTGTTACCCAGCATACTTTACTTAAGTCCGTCAGCTGAACCGGGGGCTTAGTAAACACGATGGCCACTCACTTTACAGTGTCCTGATGTCCTATGAATTGGCTTTGTCTTATTTGCTCTTATTTCTATATTAGCACTTTTAGAACAGTTTCCACACTTATCTGGGAACACAATGTTATCATACGAGCTAATGGTAATTAGAAGTAGCTAGAATAATTCCCAACAGGTTATGACTTTATAAATGTTAACCTTAGGAAATGACAAGAAATGTCTGCACTTACATAAGGGAGAGTGTCCAGGCTGCTGGGGACTGAGGGCTGCCCTCTGAGAGGAATGTATGGGAACTGCCCCATCCACGTGCTGCCTGATATCATGGCACTGCCCACTCTTCCAGGGGCTGAGAGAGGCTGTGAATAGTGTCAGTAGGGACACATTTTTGTGTAGGTTTTTTTTAAAAAAGTAAGCTATCCCTCTATCGCCTGGTTTTGTCTTCGAAGCTCCATATAGATCCTCCGCCCCACCCCCTCCACACTGGTCTCCTGTTGTCCTGTCACAGATGGTGTCAGAAACCCCATGGGGAAATTCAGCCTGTGGGTTTGGAGATTTGGAGTGTTTCCTTGGGGGAGAGGGCATCAGCACACAAAACAACATTTGGTGTCCCTGTGGTGAAAGGAGGTGGGGAGGGGATGAAGCGTGGGGAAGGTTGGACCAGAAAACTTCAGCATCTTTCTCTCCCTCCCTCTCTCTTCTCCACAGGGCTTTTTAGAGGTGGAGCTAAGATGGGGAGGATTTAGGGACTGGGGTGGTAGACACACAAGCAGGGAGATGGGAGAGAGGCCCTGGGCATGGAGCTCTCTGCGTTGAGATTTACTGCTTGCAAGCATGTTCACGTGATCTCGTGGCGGTAGGTCAGTGGCTCCAGAGCCATTTCACAGTCACAGAGATTCGATTTCAGGGTGGTGGAAGAAATTTCCAAACAGCACAGTTTTAAAAGACAGGGTAGAGCCACACCCAAATCCAAAAATTTTGTGTTGGAAGGCCCCCATGCCACAAAACATCTCCCTCTCTTGGTTCATCTTTGATGCCTCAAGTTCTGCTTTTTAAAATCAATGTCTTTGGGAACCTGATAGATTTGTTCTTCTATAGGATAGGATATCTACATCGTAATTCATTAGGAAGCACTATGCTGAGCATGAGCCCATCACTCGCTCTTCTCCACCTGAGAGCAGTTTTCTGCAGATGCACCTCAACAGGCAGGGAAGGAGAGGGTTGAGCAAGGCCAGGCGTGGTGAGCCACTGTGGGCTAAGGGCCTGGACTCTCATGGTGGTGATGGCATGGTGGCAGGGGTGTGGGAAGGGGGCCAGAGAGAGCAGCCCAGGAGGCCACTGGGGGAGAAAGTAGGAGGGCCCAAAGTCAATTTCCTTCTTTTCCACTGCGCCAGCTAAGACCTGGCCAGGGCCTGTGGTCCCGGCAGCCATTTGGTACAGAAGAAAACACTGCATTCCGTGGAGCCACTTGGAAGCTTGTGAGTCTGGAACCTCTGTGTTAGCAGCAGTTTAGGGGCATTTCAGCCAGAGCGGACGTGCTCCCTGCAGACCTCTAACTTCAGGCCCTGCATTGGCTCCTAATGGGGCCGCTGGCTGTGGGCTCCTGCCCTGAAAGGGGCTCCACCTGGAGGGTGGGGAGGAGACTCAGAGGTCCTGCGCCTGAGACCCGGAGTGATAGGGACTAGCCCAAGGCCACACAGTGAGTTAGCTTCACCCAAAGTTGCTGCAATCAAATGTGCCTGCAAAACCCTAATGGGGGGTATTGGGGAAGGAAGGGGGAAAACATTTTGTCAGGTGATAGCTTATGACAAGTTCTCCTCAGAAAGTTCTCTATTCTTTCAGAAATTTAAAATGTGATGACTGAAGGGGGACTGAAGGGAATCCTCACCTGAGAATATCTTTTTCCCATTGTTTTTAAAGAGAGAGTGGAAGGAAGGGGGAGAGAGAAATATCAGTGTGAGAGAAACTCATTGATTGGTTGCCTCTTGCATGCTCCCTGAGCAGTGCCAGAGATGGAACTTGCAACCGAGGTATATATCCTTAGAATCAAACCTGAGACTCTTCAATCCTTGGGCCAAAGCTCTAACCACTGAACAACCAGCTAGGGCCTTAGGCTATATTCTTGAGCAGTTTGGCAGTGTTGCTGATGTTGGAGTATTTCTGATTTGCTTTCACTGTTTGGTGGTTAACAACAGCAACAGCAACAAATTCTTATATGCAACTTCTCTCTAAATGCCAAGGCAGTGCCTTTCTCTAAAGATAGTTTATAAAGAGAGAGGGGCTGAATAAAGCAGCCCTCTAATGATTCTCCCTTTGTGCTTCCAAGTCAGGTGAGGGCTGCACCAGGTCAGGTCAGAGAAAGCCTCTGCCCGGTGTCCACTCCTCAGCAGCAGTCAGGGAGGACCCTGGGCCCAGCATTCGGCTGCTTCCCTCTGAAGAGGTCAGGACCCTCCCTAAGGCTGATGAGTCCCCCTCCCAGTAAGGTGGGGAGACACTCACGGGTACGCCTCAGTCTACTGCAAGTCCAAGAAGCAGCCCTTTTGCCTCTGCAGCCAGCTCCGGCACTGGCGGTGGTGGGAAGGCCTCTCCAGACAGGGATGTGTCCCTCACACAAGGGTCTGAGCGTGCTCCCTGACTGAGCTCCTGCTCTCAGGAAGGTCATTCATCCAGTTTCTTTTCTAAAGAGCATTTCTCTCATTTGGTTCACAGAATGTGGGTGGGTTCTCTTCCTTTGCTCCCAGGAAGCTCCTCTGGCTCCTCCCTGCTCCACGAGGACAGGGCCCCGCCTGCCTGCGCATCTTTTCTGGGCTCTGGGACAGAGGATGGGCATCGTGCTGTCCATTGGCTCTGTTTCCATCTGATCAACTAACTCAGTAGATGCTCACTGAGAACTGACTCCGGGCTGGGCTTGGAGCCCATGGCTACAGAAATATCAGCTGTCTGACCTTGAGCCTATAGACCAGTGAGGGCACAGGGCTATGAGGGACCTCAGAAGTGGGGCTGATGATAGAGGGGGGGTGATGCAGATGCCATGTTTCTCCACACTGAGGTAGCTCTTGGGCTTGTTGGGGCCACAGACAGTTTCAGAAATCATTACCAGCACCCCCAAGTGAAGCATCTGGGAGCATTTCTGTCTTCCCAATCACCTGGCACCTGACCGTGTGGGGGACGTCAGGCAGCTGGAGGTGAGGGTAGGGCTCGAGGACATGACTGGTTTCTGTAAACCATAATTAAGTTTATACTGCAATAAAGAAGCATTCATGTGAGCAAAAGGAGTTGCCACCTGGGAGGCTCAGATTCAGATAGCAACCCAAATTGTGCTCCACTCCAGAGAAAAAGAAGAAAGCCAGAGCTTATAGGGCAAAAGCCATAGCAGGAAACAGGGAGCAAGTTCCAGGATGCACTTCTAAGGCAAGCACGTAAGTCCAAACCCAAACCCCATCTGGTGTAAAGGTGGACATGTCTGATGTCCTTAATGGCCTCTGGACTCCACTTAGAGTCCCTGGATATTAGTGACTCCATTTTAGCTCACCATTCCCTTGGTCCCCTCTCCCCAGTGTGTCACTCTCGACAACTGATTTGCTCCCAGACTTAGGGATGTGCTACTCACGGTGTGCAGATGCCCCAGCGGTGAGCAGAGAGAGGGCTACAGACTGTGCCTTCTTAGAGAGAAAAGAGCATCGGATGGGAAGATCTGGGTTTGGGTCTCAGGCCCTGCAGTGCTTATCACTTGAGCCTCCCCATTTATAAAAGTGGGAGGGGATTGGCGTCTAACTCCTCTTGTTGTGATGATTAAATGTTGACACTTGAAAAGAAAATGGCTGTTTGAGTTTTGCTTCCTGGTCTATAAGGGATTTCCCATCCATGATCTCATTTGAACCTCGGAGTAAGGCAGGCATTCTTATCATTTCTATTTTACAGATGAAAAACCTGAGATTCACAGAGTATAAATGACCTACTAGAGAACACATAGCTAAGAGGTAGAAAGAGGCCTGACTTTGGCCTCTGTCCGTTACTGTCTATTGAAAAGGACAGCTGGCACATGTACAGTGGTTTAAAGTCCTTCCTGTCCACCAACTGCTTATACTTTTTCTAAAAGTTTACAGATTTTCAGAGAGAGAGGGAGAGAGAGAGAAACATCGATGCGAGAGTGCAACATCCATCAGCTGCCTCCTGCACGATGCCCTGGCAACCAGGGCATGTGCCCTTGACCAGGAATGGAATTGGAAATATTCCAGTGCACAGGATGATGCTCAACCAACTAAGCCACACCAGGCTAACTGCTTATTCTTCCTAGGAGGAGTGTATAAATGCCAAGTGTTCTTTATATGGAACATGTAGGGCATGATTTTCATGAGATGGCTACAGCTATGAAGCAGCCTATGGTAGTCATGTGGACTCAACCGCTTAACTTGCCATCACTATGGGTGACAATGACAGGTTTTGAGGATTGCATAAGGACCATTTATAAAAGTGTCCACAAGGTATAATGACATGTTACAATGCAAGAGTTTGCAAGAGTTGTATGCGGTTCTGCATCTGATCAAATCTGGATATGAATTCATATGTTATAAACAAATTTAAATTACTCTTTCATGTCTAATTTCAGATGCCTTCAATGATATATCTGAGAACAGGAATGTTTATTACAGTGTTTACAAGGAAATGAACATTCTATTAATAATTATTAAGATCTGCTACATTTATTCTAAGCCTAATATATCCAGTTAAAATAAAATGTGAGCACATTCTGTCTTTAGCCTAACTAAGGGAGAAGGTGTAGGGGTGAGTCTTAAGCTGAGTTAGGAAAGGAACAGAAGTAGTTTTGCCAATGGGAAGGGAGTTTACACAAGACAAGAATGGGGTGGACCAGGGAGACCATCCAGGGAAAAGCCTGGAAAAGTGCTTGGCCCCTGGTGGGTGGGCAGTAAATGGAGAGAGACCAGAGAGCATATCTCATCTCTGCAGGCTACACCTCAGGGTGTTTCCTATGAAAATTCCAGAAGAAAACCAGTGTGGTTAGCTTAGGGGGATGCGTGTTTTGTGTTGGAACCCTGGACATACCACATTACTGGAAAGATGTACACTGGATGACCAGTAAAATGAAACTCAACTCTCTAAATATTGGCAATGATAGGATAGGAGATTTAGTTCGTGACCAGTTGCTTATTGAATGAATGTCAGTGCAAATACTAACAAATGCATTCTAACCATGACAGCCACAGAAAGGACACATAGAACAGAGTGTCCTGGATCCTGGGAAACCACTCATTGGAATCTGTGAGCTCCAGAACCTAGAATGGGAGGACTTGATATTCCTGCCTCATGACCACCCAAGACTAAGAACCCTGGGCGGCCCAAGGCCACAGAGGTCTGGGCATCAGTGGGCCCACTGTTCCCAGGAGACTCTCATCCACATGGGGTCATGTGGAGGGTGCAGGTGATGTAATTCCTGGATGGGACCCTGTCTCCTAACTGCAGGTGGGATGCACACAGCTGCCATCTTACAGGAGATCCTTGACACTGGTCATCCCATCAAACTAGGTAAGTCCTAGGAGTCTGAGCAGGAAAGAGACTGCTCCATGCGTTAGCAGGGAATGGGAAGACATGGGAATGGATCGAATAAACAGGGTTTGTGCCTCAAGTTTGCCACCAACTGAGTAACTTTGGGTAGTGGCTTCAATTCTTAGAGCCTCGATTTCTTCATTTCCATTGTAAAATAGGGGTGGTGTATGACTTTCCTTTTAGGCTGTTGAGGGAAGTAAATTAGATGCAGAGTAGTCACTACTGTATCTCACATATGGGTCCTTATGACATAGCAAAGCAGCAGCCTGGCCACTATAGCAGAGGGCCAGGAAGTATCTTCTAACCTAAAGGTAGATGTGGATCCTCGACTTCTAGAACCCCTTGAAACTTCAGCCTAGAGGTATGGGAGAATGTTGGGGCAGAGGGTGCAGTCTTGTTTCCTGGTTTATGTCAAAGTGCAAAACATCTATTCCTATTCTTTCTGACCCAGATTCTCTCAAAGGCAGAACCAAATTGTGAGATGGCAATGGGCCAACTGTTAGGAGAACTGAGATTGGCTCTGCCATTCTCTGGCTGGGTGACCTTGGAAAAGTCCCATAACCAGTTGAGGCCCAAGTTTCTTCATTTGCAAATTTGGGGCAAGGCTATCTGCTCTGTGTTTATCACAGGATCAAGTCCATTCTCATTAGCATGGTGCTCAAGCTCCTTCCATCATACTCCCTGGCCTCATTTCTCATAACTCCTCTTCATGTCCACACGGACCTACCAACCCAAACCTTTCTTGTCATTTCCTTCATACCCAGCCAGAACCTTCTTGTCCAAGTCTTTGTGTGTCAACATTGTATACACCTTTGCATCTCCTGCAGCATCTAGCACAGGTCTTACATAAAATAGGTGCGTATTTTACCTATGAGAATTACGTTTGGTTACATATGACAGAAAAACTAAAATAACAGTAGTTTAAACAGAAATTATTTCTCTCTCATGACAAAGAAATCCAACACAAGATAATCCAGGGCTAGGATAGTTGACTCCAGATGTCAGGGACTCTCGCTGCTCCTGTCTTGCTTCTCCACCCTTCTTAGCACAGCACCTCATGGTCCACTATGGCTGCCAACTTTCCAACATCTTACATCATTCAGACAGAAGAAAGTAGAAGAAAAAGGTGCAAAATATCTAGTTCCTTCAGGAAGACTGCCTGGATGGTATGACACTTCTACTCCTATCTTATTGGTTATAACTTAGTCCCATGGTCATTCTAGATACAGGAGAGGCTGGAGAATATAGCTTTAAACTGGGCCATTCCTAATAAAAGGATGGTGGGAATGAATACTGACATTCCAATATAGTTGCCTCATACCCATTATTTTAAAATAATAAAAATTATGACAATTTACCACCAAGTTGAAAGCCGCATACAATGTATGAGATTATTACAAAACACTTATTTTAAAAATACATGAGTATCCAGCTGGCATTTCTCAGTGATTAGAACATTGGCCTGTGCACCAAAGGGTCAGGGGTTTGATTCCTGGGCAAGGGCACATACCTGGGTTGCAGGTTCCATTCCTGGCTGGCGGGGGCATGTGCAGGAAGACAACCAATCCATGTGTCTCTCTCACATCTATGTTTCCCTATCTTTCTCTCCCTTTCCCACCCTCTCCTCCACTCTCTCTAAAAATCAATGCAAAAAATATCTTCAGGTAAGGATTAACAAAAATAAAAAACAAATAAATAAGTGCGTGTGTGTGTGTGCGCGCATGCGCACACGCACACGCGCGTCCCCTAATCTTCTGGATTTATAATGGAAACAACTGCAACTTTAAGGTTTAATCAGTGCTAGGAAGGCTCATTTCTAGAAAATCTTAGTGTCAGCATTTGTCTTGCTGAACAATGGACCCCTGGTGATAGGGCAAGACTGTAACCTTAGATGGAAGTCAAGGCCAAATTTTTCTCAAAAGTGAAAAGCAGGTAAGTGAGAGGAAGTCAGGTCTTACAGGCCTTCATTAAGAAAAACACTCTGGATCATTTCTAACCTATAAGCTATCATGGTCCAAGTTTTATTATGTCTCACTTTTCTGTATTTTGTATTTATTATAGCATTTACTTATAGTTTGAGGGCACACCACACAACTCTTCAGTTTTCACAATTATGAAATGGGTTCCCATTCCTATGGCCCATCTATTTCTCATTGGTGGCACTCAAATACCATTTATAATCTGATTCCTGCTGGTTGTGCAATTGGAAGCTGTAATTTTAATATTGATTTGGGGCCCGGGCTGCAACAGATGGTGTACATTATAACTACCATCTAAAATTCCAGAGTTTCATAGGTAAATTTCTTGTGCGTTGGAAGCAGTTATAGAGAACCATATTTTCAGAGGCACTTCAGCTTCTATCTGAATTAATATAGTTAGTTGGGTTAGGGAATAAGCACATTCCCATAACTGGGTTCTAACATTTATACATAAAGTTCCTTTCTCAATATTCCTTTCCCACTAACTTTCTACAACTTCCCTGTTCTTTTTACTTTTACTCTTTTTACTCATTCAGAAATAACCAACTTATTAGGACAAACTACTCCCTTTTACTTTCCCTTAAAAACACAAACATTCCTGTCCTTCCTTTTGCAATAACATTCATTCAAAATTTCAAAAGAGAAAGCATTAAAAGAGTGTTACTGATAATACAAAAGTTATCTTATACACCTTCAGCAATTATTAATAGTTGGGCTATATGTACAAAGTTTGAGAAAAACACAAAGAACAAGTAATACTATTACTATGATCAATATTATTGGCAGACAGGTAAGGACAATCAAACCAATTTTTTAAAGTTCAACATCAATTTATAGGTATACAGGCCTTGTCTTGGGAGAGCTGTCCATGTCTGATATGGGTGGTTTCTTATCTTTAAGAAGTCTTTGATGTCCACTGTAGGCAGAGGCGAGTGTCAGAATCAGGAAGATGTCCATTCACAGTTAGGTGCCTTTTTAAAATGAGAAATGTGAATTCATGACTTAACTCCTTTAAGTTGGACTGCACATGGATTAGTTAGTAATATCTGGGAAGGTCCCCTCTAACAAGGTTGGAGAGAATCTTTTATTTGATGTCTTTTCCATTAGACCAAATCTCCTGGTTATAAATGACTAGGGGCCCGGTGTACAAAAATTTGTGCACTCGGGAGGTCCCTCAGCCCAGCCTGTGCCCTCTTGCAGTCTGGAACCCCTCTGCCTGCTGATGTGCCTGGTCAGTCTGGGTGAGGGGCTGATGGCTATTTGCAGGCTGGCCAAGACCCCCAGTGTGGATCCTCACCCCATTGGGGTGTGGCCAGCCTGAGTGAGGAGCTGAGGGCCGTTTTCAGGCTGCCCACAGTCCCTTCAGGTTTTGGGTCCCTACTGGGGTACCTGGCCAGCCTGGGTGAGGGGCTGGTGGCTGTTTGCAGGCTGGCCAAGCCCCCCAGTAACATCCCTCACCCCACTGGGGTGTGGCCAGCATGGGTGAGGGGCTGATGGCTGTTTGCAAGCTGGCCAAGCCCCCCAGTAACGTCCCTCACCCCATCGGGGTGTGGCCAGCATGAGTGACAGGCTGATGGCTGTTTTCAGAATTTCAGGCTGCCCACAGCTCCCATTGACCCAATGTCCCAGCAAGGCTGGCTGGAACCAGGTTTCTAGGGTTTGTTTATCTTCTATAATTGATACACTGTTCCTTTAAGCCGGGGCCTAGTAACGAAACCTCCTCTCTGCTTCAGCTCTGGCTTCTACAATGAAACAATGTTTAATTAGAAGTCAGGCCTGGCCTGCTGTTTGCTTCAACTCCTAGGATTGAAACATTTGTTGCAAATATGATGTTCCCTGGAGCGGAGAGATGCCCAGGCGCCTGCAAACAGTTTCACTCCTGCTGCAATGGACACTACCTGTTTACTCAGGTCCCTGAGTGCCGACCTCCATGTTGGCTGGGTTAATTTGCATACA
Organism: Murina feae; assembly: GCA_004026665.1. NCBI lineage: Eukaryota > Metazoa > Chordata > Mammalia > Chiroptera > Vespertilionidae > Murina > Murina feae. The sequence continues at coordinate 9,051 of PVJC01029678.1, read as the reverse complement.
GTAGCTCCAATTGGCTGGTGGGCGTGGCTTAGGCGTCCCGAAGAAATGGTTAATTTTAATATTATGCTTTTATTAGTTAGGATGGTCTTTGAAATCTTTGTCTCCCAGGAGCACAATGTGAAATGAATTGGTTAATAGTTTATCAATCTCTTGAAGCTGATTAATACGCTCTTGACAATAATGTAGAATATCTCCATTTAGCAAAGTTGGTTTTCTCCTCATATGCTCCTTCATCCAGATTCATAGGGTGGCTGGTGACTATTTCATGTGGAGAAAGGCTATGTTCACCAAAAAAAGTAGGTTTCAGGTTAAGGAACACTATAGCTCAGGTCAAGCTTTTGGCCAGGGGAGATTAATAGCTTCTGAAAATTTATTTAGTTGTGTTTTAAGCTGTACCATTTGTAGTATGTTCCACCAATCCAGAGAACTGGGGTGACAGGCACAATGAAAATACTGTAGAACAGGCCAAGTATTATAAATGGCTTGTGTTATTTCCCCCGTGAAATGAGTTCCTCAGTCACTGTAACTCAGGAAATTCCCTAATTGGGAATTATTTTTTCCAATAGTAATTTACCTATTGTTAAAGCTGTTGCTCTCATGCAAATAAGAAAATACACCAATCATAACTAACACATATAGGGTGTCCCCCAAAAATGTATACACACTTTGTTTGTTTGTTGTATATTTTTTAATTGATATCAGAGAGGAAGGAAGAGGAAGAGAGAGATAAAAACATCAATGATGAGGGAGAATGATTGATCAGCTGCCTCCTACATGCCCCCCACTGGGGATCAAGCCTGCAACCCTGGCATGTGCCCTCACTGAGAATCAGTTCATAGGTTGGTACTCAACCACTGAGGCATGCTGGCCAGGCTATACACACTTTGAATAATTCTAAATGCAGTGTTTGTACTTCATCTGTGTTTTCAAATTTCCAGTAGCATTTTAGGATGAATTTCCTTTGTTCAAATCTTAGTCTGGCTGAAGAGAAAAAAATATCAATTGAGGTATCTGCTGTTAAAGTACATATACATGTTTTGGGGACACCCTGTATTTGCATCCTTGATATGGTGGCATTTGGATAAAATCTAATTATCATACCTCAAATGGATCTAAAGGAAGTGGAAATGTTCTTGGGATCTGTGCAATGATTTTCCATGGTTATATTTTGGAAAGCTAGAACATCTGCTATATACTTTATGACCTATAGTAGAAGGTTTCCAGTAATATTGTCTACTCCATGAAATAATCATTTTAAGGACCCCAATATACTAGCTCATGTACATGTTAAAGTATAGGTAATTAAGCCCTATAGATAAAATTATTTTCTGATTGGGTCCAAACCATATCTGTTTGGGAAAAAGTTTCCCCCTTTTTGTTGCCATATCAACTTTTCTTCTGCACTGACTATTGGAACTATAAAGAGAGTCTTATTGATTTAACAGGAAGCAAGCAGCATTCTCAAGTCTGGATAATTTGGCTGTTTAATGTTGTCTAGCTGTAGCGTCAGCTAAATGATTTCTTGTTGCTTTCTTGGTGGCAGCTTTAGAATGTCCTGGAATTTTGATAATTGCCAATTGTTTAAAGTTTGTATGACATGTAATCATTCTGCAACTTATTTTCCATTCTTAAGGGCTCCTCTGAGAAAATTAAGAAGCCTCGCTGCTTCAACATTATTCAAAAGGCTGTGGACTACAGCAACTGCACAGCTACTATTAGTACAAATACTGGCTATTTGATTTTTGGTCAATTGACAAGCCCAAGATAAAACAATTAATTCAGCATGTTGGACAGATTTTATTCAGGTAAATACGAACCTTCAATATGTCCACCATGGAAGTTATTGCATATCCAGCTTGGTCAGATTCCTGTTCACCTTTAAAGGGCCATCTGTAAACCAAATACAGTCATCATTATCAATAGGAGTTTCCTATAAACCATTCCTAGGAACAAGAAGGTGGCCAGTAGGCAAAACATAATTGTGGCTGTTTTCAACCTGCAAAGAAGGAACCAAAGTTGCTGTTTTAAAAATGTTATATCAAATTAAAGTAATATTAGACACAGACGGCAAGAGCCAGTTGCCTGACAGAAGTGTTGAGTATGATGAGAATTTGGTGGAGATTCAACAGAAAAAGGAACATAAAGGAGATCCTATAACTATCTTTTCTGTTGGTTTACACAATGTGGCTGTAGCAAAGATGACCTTCATCCAGGGAGGGAGCCCTCTGGCTATGGAATCTAATTGCTGACTATAATATTCTGTAGGCCTATAATGAACTCTATACTTTTGAGTAGAAACTGCTAAAGTATTTCCTTCGTTTTCATGTATAATAAATTAGAAAGTTTATAATTAAGATGTCCCAGAACAGGAGCTTTAGATAATTCTTTAGAGATTTTACAGTTTGTTTCCCTTCTATGTTCTACTAAATTGGATCAGGTCAATTTTATTTTGAGAAGACATATAGAGGCTGGACCATTAATAAAAAATATGGAATCAGCCGTAACCGGTTTGGCTCAATGGATAGAGTGTCAGCCTGCGGACTCAAGGATCCCAGGTTCAATTCTGGTCAAGAGCATGTACCTTGGTTGCAGGCACATCCCCAGTAGGAAGTGTGCAGGAGGCAGCTGATCGATGTTTCTCTCTCATCAATGTTTCTAACTCTCTATCCTCTCCCTTTCTCTCTGTAAAAAAAAATCAATAAAATATAAAAAATATATATGGAATCAAATTGTGACAATATACTATCAGGCCCAGGAACCCTCTAAGCTGTTTTGTTTGTTTGGTTGCTTGTTTCTAGAAGAGGAAAGGACATTATTCCTCTTAGTCTTCAGGGTAAATTAGTATCCCATTTAATCTAATAAAAGAGTAATATTGAAATTGACCATTTCTACAGGACACCTAAGCCATGCCCACCAGCCAATCAGAGCGGCTGTATGCAAATTAACCAGCCAAGATGGAGGCCAGCAGTCATGGAGCTAGAGTAAACAGGCAGCTTCCCTTGCACCAGGAGTAAACTATCTGCCAGCTGGCTAGGCTTCTCCGGGCTCCAGGCAACATAGAGTCCTTGGAGCTAAAGCAAACAGCAGGCCTGGGCCTGACTACTAAGGCAACATTCTTTCAATTATAGAAGCCATGAGCTGAAGCAGACAGGAGGCTCCGTTACCTGCCTAGGCCTCGGCTTAAAGAAACAGTATCAATTATAGAAGATAAATAAACCCCAGAAACCTCCTTCCAGCTAGCCTTGCTGGGACATTGGGTCAATGGGAGCTGTGGCCAGCCTGAAAGCCTGAAAACAGCCCTCAGTGTATCACCCAGGCTGGCCACACCCCAATGGAGTGAGGGATGCCACTGGGGGGCATGGCCAGCCTGCAAACAGCCATCAGTCCCTCACCAGGCTGGCCAGGCACACCAGCAGGTAGACATCCCCAGAGGGGTCCCAGACTGCGAGAGGGTACAGGCTGGGCTGAGGGACTTCCCGAGTGCACAAATTTTTGTGCACCGGGCCCCTAGTCTTGATATATTAGATAATCAAGGTATTTTATCTGGGGTAAACAAAATTGAAGCTTATCCTTTGAGACCCTATTTCCTTTTATGGCTAGCTGTTGTGATAAGTAAATTATGTTCTCTTGAGAGTCTAATATGTTCTAGAGCATAAAAGTAAAGCGGTTATATTAGATAGCTGGGGAGAGAAACCGAGACTTGTAAGAGGGATGAAGTGACTTGGGAGGTGACAGCCTCTTGGAGCTCAACTCATAAGCAGCACACTTCAACATACTACACAATATCCCTAGAAATCAAAGTCCTGCAGATCTCAAAATAAAGCTAATATTACCATGGGAATTCATTCCTCCAAAGCTGAAAACTCCTAGCTCCAGACCCCATTAATAATTCTGCAGATATACAATTAATAGGAAGCCTTCACTTGCAAGTACTACAGAAATAGGAAGATTTAACTAGAGGTGATATGGACTTAAGATGGCCAAAATGGAGTTCTTTTGACACCTAAATTAATTTCTTTTGTGTGTACAATTAGAAAATGCCAGCTCTAAAATTAAACTGAATAAATGGGAAACTCATCTTGATTGGAAATTAGAAGCTTCTGGGAGGAGCACAGGTAAATTCTCTTTCCCACCGGAAGTTAATAAGAACTTGTAGAGCCTATCTCTGAACTAAGGAAGGCTCCTGAAGCTGTTCAATGGCAATGCTCTACTTTTCCCTCTTCTCCAACTGCCCTGCTATCTATCCCCTTTACTTCATTGTCCAGATTTATTCTCCTTTCCTCCTCCCTCTTCTCTCTCTTTTTGAATCCTCCACCTCAGCTCCCTATGCAGCTCCCAACTAATGTAGGGGACACTCAGACCATCCTATGTGGTTACTTTAGGTCACTGAGTTTGTAAGACCTGCCATATAGGCCTCCTTTGAGCTTGTCAAGTTTAGTATGTGGCTCCTTTTTTGTCCACATTTGTGTGCTCCAAGTCCACTTGTGTTGGAACCTCAAGGGGTCTGTAGACCACTACACAACCAGCATGACCAAAACCTCACAGATTCCAGACTCTACTAGAAAAAAGACAAAAAGTCCTTCTTCCCTAAAAGAAATGTTTTTATGCTTATGGATTCTCTACAATGACGAGGTCCCTGAGAGTTGCTGTCCAGGGTGTTGCTTTATTATTTCTAGGTCTCTGCAGAGCCCTGCCTGGCACCACTGTGAATGAGGCCTGTGAACCCATCCAGGAGACTGCTTGCACCCAAGTCCATGGTTGTGTCAAGCAGTCCCTTTGGCCCTGGGAGTGAGTCTCTTGCCAGGCACCATGCCCTACCTGAGCACCCTGCCCCACAACTCTAGGTACTGACCATAGCCTACAAGTTGATGTTATTCTGGTCCCACCTTCTCTGGCTCTAAACTTGCTGGTGTCTCCTGCTTTGACCCAGCCTCCTGGATTCAACATTGTCTCTTATCTGAGAACCCCTTTCTAGGGACACTGGAGCCTGACAGTGACCTCGAAAGTAAGTAATTAGAACCTCAAATTGATTAGCAGCACCACTAGAGGACCCGCAGTGCCCCACGTGCTATACTGGACTCTTTACTACATCACCTGTAGTTCTCACAACCCTCTTGCAAAGCATATTATCCCTATTTTATGGAAGAAGAAACTGAGAGAGACTAAATGACTATGCAAGATCACCCCCCCTCTCCCGTCCACTGTCCTACACATCCTGTATGTGAGTCAGGGAAGTCCAGGAGATGATTGAGGCAAGTGTGCTAGTCACTTTGCAGAAGTTACATTTACTCTCATAATGACCTTATCAGGATAAGTACTGCTATTTTCTTTTTACAGATGAGAAAACAGACTCAGAGAGGTCAAGCACTTATTCCAAGGTCACATAGCTAGGAAGTGGCATAGGCAGAGTCCAAACCTAGGTGTGTCTGACACCTAAGCCTGCTTTCTAGGTACCTAAACCAGGTGAGGGCTGAACCTGCTTTCTTGAATCAGAATTCCAGTGCCCAAGTAGAAAAGCATAATTCAAGAAAATAGTGGGATTGTGTACCCCTATCCTAACCTATTCTTGTGGTATACTTTGGAGGGTTTTACAGAGTTGAAAACAGGTCCAGAGATGAGCAATGGCTTCACATGGCACCATGCTACCACTCTCTTTACTCAGTCCATCCTATCCACTCTCTGCCACATGGACATGGCTCCTGGGGTTCAAGCCCATGGCCACAGCTTAGGTGGTGCTTACATTCTGTTTCCTCTACCCGCAGCCTCCTGTTCCATGGCCAAGACTACTCAGATTTGATTCAGGTTGAATGAGTCATTAAGAGAAAAGCAGAGGCCTATTCCCTTGCCAGATAATATGAACCCACCCACCTTTTGACTTCTTTTTGTTCTAATGACAGTGTGCAATGATTCAGAATTATCACACTCAAAAGACTACTTTGTATTTTCCTTAAAAATGAAGAGACATTGTGTGAATAAAAGAGCTGAAATGGCTCATGTAGGGAGGGAAGGATGACCTCAGGACACATCAACGCAGAGTGGAGGCTGAATGAATGTGCAAGAACAGGAGGGAACAGCAATTCCTTGGCAGAAAAGAGAGCCAAGTGGAAGCAGATGTGGGGCCAAGCAGCAAAGCCCTTCAAGGCCCCTCAATGGCAAAACCTGAAGCAACCATCAATTTCCAAGCCTACTTGACTTAAAGCCAAGTACATTCACAGGCGTCTGGAGGCGGGGAGAAAAGACATTTTCAAAAGATCCATCATATGTAGGGTGTGGGGCTGAAGAACTTTCTGTGTCTAATACCAGAGAGCCTCTCCATGCTAAGCACACTGGCTAGGGGCAAATGAGGGAATGGGAGAGGGACAGAGTGTCTTGTAGCAACTCATCACTGTGTTCCTCTTGGGACAAATGGGTTGAGAGAATCTAATCTACAGCAGCCTGCCCTTTGAACATGGTGTAACGGTCCCTTGCCCAGTAACTGCTGCTCAGAGCTTGGCTCCAGCACTGTCTACGGACTCTGGATCTTGGTGGAAGGAAAGGAGAACAAAATTAAAAGTCCAAAGAGTTGGTACTTTCTCTGGCTTAGTGCTAGGTAAAACTCTCAACCTCTCTCAGACTGTTTCCTCTCAGGAAACAGGAGCTACCACCTAGCTCAGATGATAGTGATTGGGAGGATGAAATGATAAAATGCATTCAATGAGAACCGCTCTATTAACTGTAAAGTGCTATACAAGTAGTAATTATTATTGTGTTTTACAGATTAAGGAGAATTAATGTATTCTGATTCTTGGTAAGAAAGTGGTTTCTTGTTTTATAGCATTAAGTTTTGATAAATAATATTCTTTTTGAACAGAAAAAGTCCACATAGTAACTGCTACTGGGTGCTATTTTAGAGCTAGAAGGGAATTAGAAGACCACCTAATTCAATCCTGAGCTTTTCCAGATGAGGAACTGTGGCCCAGGCAGGGAACTGTTTTTTCCTGGGTGTCACCCTAGAATCAGTTAGTTGAGAGTCATGACCAGGCAAAACTTAGATGTCTTCAGGTCCAAGCAGATAAGCAGAGAGCTTAGGGGATAAGATTATAGGAAATAGTAGAATGTTCAACTCAATTTTCATTATGTTTATCTTGAGGTTTACTGAGCTATTTGAATCTGTAAATTTATGTCTTTCACCAATTTCAAGAAGTGTTCAGCCACTAATTTTTCAAACATTTTTTTTCTATATCAATCTTTCTACTCTCCCTTATGAATTCCTGTGATGTAAATGTTAAACAATTTGATATTGTTCCACAGATCCCTGGGACTCTCTTCATTTTTTCTTCCAAACATTTTTCTGTGTTCTTCAGATAGAATAATTTCCATTGATCTGTCTTGCAGTCTACTAACTCTCCCCTCTGTCATTCTGTCATTTGAATTCTGCTGTTGAAATCATTCACTGATTTTAAAATTTCTCAGTTCTAAAATTTCCATTTGGTTTTTAAAAAAATAGTTTCTATTATTTCTCTACTGAAACCTTCTATCTTTCCATTTATTTCAAGAGTATTGACCTTTACAACATGAAGAATGATTATAATGGCTGCTTTAAAATCTTTTTTTCTAGTAATTCCAATAGTGTGTTATCTTACCCCTTGAGAATTTGTCTGATTTTCTTCGTTCTTACCCTGTTAGATAATTTTACATTCTATCCTGGGCATTTTTTATGAGATGTTAGGAGACTCTGGGTATTGTGAAAATCAGAGCAAATTCATGTTTGTTTAAACATGCAAGTTAAGTTCAGACTGCTAGTTCTGTCTCACTTTCTGTAGGCAGTGGTTCCACTGTCAGTACAGGTTTCAAAGGCTTTGCGTGTGTTCTGCACGTGCATAGGTTGGAGGTCAGCCCAGGACTTATGTTGATTCATACATGGCATCCCTTCCTTCCATTCTTTCCTCTGCAATGCCCTTGATATTATCTGGCTCCTAGGATATCCTTCCTCTTGTCTCTTGGCTAGAAAGACGGGTGTCTCTCAGAGTTATAATTATTGATGATGTTGCAAAGTTCCATGACACTGAGTTGGTCCTCAGGGAAAAGTTGCAAGAGAAAGAGGAAAAATGCCTATCTTCATACTCTTCATACATAGCAGGGGCCCTTTTCTAGGTTCCTCTGCCCAGAGGTATGGGTTCCTCTTAGGGATTTAAGGTGTCCCAGCTGCTGCCATGGTGGTGGCAGTACAGTCTTGGGGCTGCATCTGGCCTAGAAGCTGAACTGAGAGAAAAATCAATGAGGAAGAAGAACAAGGATTTCCCCACCCACACTCCCTGGGTTACAGGGACACCATCACCAGATCATCTGCACAGAAAGATGGGCTGTTTCCTGCAATTGTTGGGTCTGTGACTGTTGTGCAGTTTCATGACTCAGCTCACCCTTGGATCAAAGCCAGGAAAAAAATTCTAGGAAAGTCACTGCCATCATATTGGTCATTCATGTGATTGACTTCTCTTCCCAATCCACCTGCTTTTTTTTACTTTTCTTTTTTTTTAATTTATCTTTATTGTTCAGATTATTACAGTTGTTCCTCTTTTTCCCCCCATAGCTCCCCTCTCCCATTTCCCACCCCAACTTCTGTCCTTTCCCCCCCCCACTGTCCTCATCCATAGGTGTACAATTATTGTCCATTCTCTTCACGCACCCCCAACACCCTTAACCTCCTAAAATTGTCCGTCCACTCCCTTTCTATGCCTCTGATTCTATTCTATTCACCAGTTTATTCTGTTCATCAGATTTTTTTATTCACTTGATTCTTAGATTCACTCGTTGATATATATTTGTTGTTCATAATTTTTACTTTCCTTTTTCTTCTTCCTCATTCTCAAAGCATACCTTTCAGCATTTCATATAATACTGGTTGGGTGGTGATGAACTCTTTTAGCTTTTTCTTGTCTGTGAAGCTCTTTATCTGACCCTCAATTCTGAACGATAGCTTTGCTGGGTAAAGTAATTTTGGCTGTAGGTTCTTGCTATTCATCACTTTGAATATTTCTTGCCACTCCCTTCTGGCCTGCAAAGTTTCTGTTG
>PVJC01029677.1:0-21704 GCA_004026665.1 Murina feae | reverse complement strand
ATCTATCTATCTATCTATCTATCTATCTATCTATCTATCTATCTATCTAATCTTCTATATAATAAAAGAGTAATATGCAAATGAGTCATCATTCCGTCACAAAGATGATGGCGCCCAGGCTGCCTCAGCTCTGCCACTGAAGTGGCCAGCTCTGTTAGCCAGGTAGGTGGCGGGAGAGGAAGGGGGCAGCCAAGGGATGGAGCAGGCGATCAGAGGGGGTTGGGGGTTCCCTGCCCAGGCCAGAGGCCTTCGCCAGAGGCCTCAAGCCTGGGAAGGGGCGGAGCTGGCAATCAGAGGGGCCTGGGGGTCCCCTGCCCAGACCTGCAGCCTTTGGCAGAGGCTGCAGGCCTGGGCAAGGGAAGAGCCAGAAAAGCAAGGGTCTTGGGGTCTCCTGCCCAGGCCTGCAGCCTTGGCTAGAGGCTGCAGTCGGGTAGGGGCAGAGCCAGCAATCAGAGGGGTCTGGGGGTCCCCTGCCCAGGCCTGTAGCATTGAGAAAAGCCTTGAAGGATGGGCAGAACTGTAGTTGGCAAAGAAGGAAAGAAGGCGTGAAGCAAACAGGCAGTGCAAAGGAGTTAGTGCCATGTAGGTGGGAAGATGAGATTTGCTCAGAGAAGACCCATAAATGTCACTTAAGCAATACTTTTTTATGCTTTTAATAGTTTCTCCTTCCTCTTTATAATTATCATATTAGAAATGATTCTTAACCCCACTTTACAGAGGAAGCCCTGGGATACATCAACGGAAGAAGTACTTGTGTAAAGTCTCACCAGTAGGGAGTGGCAGGGTGATTTGTAAGCACGGGTCTGAAGATCCCAAGGCTACATCTTTTAGTGCCAACAGCGTGACTCCCTTCCTGACTTCTAAGGAGGAGTGTGTGGCCCAAGGTGGGAAGGAAGTCCAGCACAGACCAATGGGGACTGGAAGCCACAGACTAACAGGTTTGCATCTTCAGAACAATTTTGAAGATCCTAGGGAAAACATTTGCAGAAACAGACATTAAAAACCTCAACTGGCCATGGAGACAGAGGATGAAAGGGTCAAAGTAGCTAAGGCTGGAATAAGAGGTGGTAGAGAGCCAACAAAAATAGCAGTGCTGATGTGGGAAGAAGAACACAGATACAGAAGATTTTACAGACACAGTAGAATCTAAAGGTCTAAACTGAGAGAGAAAAATATGTTTATCATGACTCTCAAGTTTGTAACCCTGAACTAAGAAAATTCACCATTTTTCAGGGAAATAATTCAATCTCAGGGCACCCCAGGCCTCTGTGATCGCTGGCTCTGCCCCTGCCCAGGCCCTTGCAATCACTGGATCTGCCCATGCCCAGGCCTGCAGCCTGCAACCTGCAACTTCTGGCTGAGGCTACAGGTATGGGCAGGGGACCCCAGGTCCCTCCAATTGCTGGCTCTGCCCCTGCCCCACTACATTGGTCCTTTTTCATGTCCTTGAGAGTCTTACTAAATTTCTCAGAGGTTTCCAGAAGATTCTTGAGTAACCTTATAACCACTGTTTTGAACTCTATATCCAGTAGTTTGCTTTCCTCCATTTCTTTCATTTGTGACATGTTTGTTTGTCTCTGCATTTTGGCTGCTTCCCTGTGTTGTTAGAGTGGCTTTCTGTGCTAGGTGTCCTATAGGTCCCATGGCTCAGCCTCCCGAATAACCTGAGGTGGACACTCTTGGTGTACCCCTTTGTGGGCTGTGTGCATATTCTTGTTGTGGTTAAGCCTTGATTACTGTTGGTATCACTGGGAGTTGGTATCAATTGTCCTTTAGGCCAGTTGGCTGTGAGGACCAGTTGTGTCTACAATGGGAGAACTGCTGTGCTGGAGACACCCTTATGGGGCAGGACTTGCTTCAGTGGGGCTTTGGTGCTCACTGAGTCTGCCCCCTGGGTGTGTCTCTTATGGATGTGAAGATTTGCAATCTGGTCTGGTCTCACTCTGACCACTAGGTACACTGGCTCTTGGACCTCCAAGGAGGTGCAAAGTCAGCCACTTCCTGAGGCCACCCAGCAGGAGCTGGGATCTGCAGATTCCTCCTCTTTGGGGTTTGGAGGTGCCCAGATGAGGCCCAGCTGTAAAGCAATGCAGGCTTCTGCTAAGCCTTGGGCCTTCTTTTGGAAGCTCTCTGACCCAACTGCAGTTAGTTAAGTTTTAGATTGCAAAAGGCAAGGCCATTCGTATGCAAAAACCTCTGTGCACAGCTTGGGTGGGGTTTTAAATTGGGTGGGGCGGGGTCTCATGGGATTTACCAGGGCAGAGCAAACAGCAATGGCTGCCGTTAGCCCTGCCCCAAGAGGTCCCTGGGTCTCTGTGCCCCACGCACCACACAGAAACAATGATTGCTGCAAGCACCTCTGAGAGAAAGCTGCCCTCATGTTCCGGCCTGATGCCAGACAGTCCAGTTTCTCCCTGTATGAGTCTGGGTCCCCAGAGACTTCCCCGGAACTGGAGTTCAGAGCAATCGAGAGCTTGTATCTCCCTCCCGAATGAAAAAGACAGTGGTGTACCTGTTGCCAGTCCGTTTCCATGCTTGCCTCCGTACCTCCGCACTTCCATACCTCCATACCTCCTCCCAGTCTCAGTGCGCTTTTTTCTTTCCTTCTAGCTGTATAATTTCCACTCTGCCAGCCTTCCCGTGGTTCTGGATGATATCCGCTCTGTCTTTTAGTTGTAGTTTTGTTGTGGTGTGCGAGGCAGCAAATTCAGGTGTTTACCTATGCTGCCATCTTGGTTCCTCCCTCTGTATATATGTCTTATTTCTCCTCCTAGATTGTATGGTCTTGTGGTCAGGGGCCATATTCTCTTTGTTTTTCCTAAAATACCATATGCTACTGTACTTTCCCCATTATAGATGCTCTATTAATATTTATTGGATAAATGATTGGATAGCATATTAGGTCTTTCTTTCCAATGCCAGATTTATAATTTATTTTTAACATAAAGGAAATATTTTCTTTAAAGTAATACAATACGCAGGAATCTCCATATGACCATGTCTTTTATCTTCTTTTCTGGAAATATGTTTTTTTTCAATTTATCCTTAGGTTACTTATGTTAGTCATTACTGCTCATATTATACTTAGAGAAGAAAAGCAACAGTATAATTACAGCATGCATTGAAGTATATATTTATTTGGCCTTTAGTTAATATTGGTGAATTTATATAGCCAGAGATTTGTTTGGGTGGCTTCTCTTTTTCCTCCTTCTTCTCCTCAACCTTCTCCTCATCCTTACTGTTATTATCACTTTAATAAATTTACTGAAGCAGCAATCCTGTATTATTAAAAGAACACATTGCAGCTTGAGAGACAATACATGTGCAGAATTCATCCTTCCTATTGGAATGACACTAAGCTTCACAGTCCAAGCCCACAGACATACACTGTTGTTTGTTTGTTTCAATAATCCTCGTGCATTATTAGCGCACATATCTGATATGTATCTGATATATTTCTTCCCTTTTGCTCAGTTTTCTTTTCTTGTGTGTATAGCATGTGGAGCATGATCTTGACTCATTGTTAAAACTTTCCTTTGCTGTATTTTTAAAAACTGGTGTCTGAGTTATTAGTCAGTGGGTAGAGTTTGTGCTGTGTAAAAGGAACTCTCTTGAATGCTTCCTCAGAGAAGGTGGGATTGTCAGCTCTCACCCTTTCAAATATGTCAACTCTTCTTATTTAAATAAAGCCCATACACCTGGCAGTTTAGCTCCCATCTCCTTCAACTAAAGTTTGAAGGTGATGTTTCAAATTGCAATATTTGCTAATGGTTTCTTTCTTAGCTTCTTTTCATATTATACTTAGTTAAGGGTACAATAGTGAACTGAATGAAAGATCATTGATCTTGTGAATGTGCTTTTAATAGCAGTTAAAACTAGTTTTGTTTTTGTTGTTGTTTTTTTAGCTGAATCCTGATTATCGAGATGCTCAAAATGAAGGAAAAAATGTGGTGAGTAGAATTGTTTCCCCCCGCCCCCCAAACAAATTCCAAGCATATGTTTATATTTTATATGAACAAATTGAAAAGTTAATAGGAAATTTCAAGACTAGGGTCTCTGAGGGAGATTCTCTGAGCAGTGGCTGTGGATCAAAGCTAAAAGGGAAAAGATGAATGGTGTGGCTTAGATTATAAAGTGTCTGCTAGGGGATATTTAGGGAGATTTTTAGCAACTTGAAGGCCGTTTATGATTGAACTCTGAAGACAGCTGGCATCTGAGAGATATGGTGGGTCTCGATTTAGTTTTCAGAAGTGAAAAGAAATTAGGCTGAAGAAATGGCATTATGGCATCGTATTTAAATAGGACAGTAGGACAATCTTTTTTATTCGGAATAATCTGGGTTCTCCTTACAGGGGGACATTGAAGCATCAAACAACTAGATGACTAATTTTTCTGATATTCTAAAGTGTGCTACTCAAAGGCCATCACATCAAAGCTTCATATAGTGCAATTGAATTGAATTGAATTTCTGAGCTTATCTCCTTTCAGCTACATACTATTTGGTGGTGCTGCTAATAATTCTGGGCAGAGCTGAGTGGGAGAATAGAGAGTATGAAGGTTTACGGAGCAGCATAAAGAATATAAGTAATAAATTCATGATGAGGATCACTCTTTGTGTTAGTTAAGCTTTTACTTAGACGTGATAGATTTTTTTCCCTTTTGATTCTGGAATGTAATTTCTTTATTCACCTCTAAAGGTGAGAAAGAGCACTCTTTTGTTTGGGCAGTACTTTAATTGCAGGTCACACAGGTGGTTCTGTCTTTGCTGTGGAACTTTATGACTGGATGTCGTCTGTCATCTCAGATACACATCCACATGGAGGCATTTTATTCTATTCTTTTCCTTTCCAAAAATCCCCAGCTTGAAAGTAAATAAAACCTAGAATATGGAACAATAAAGCTAACAATATGGCTCCTCATTTTATAGACCATTTAGCACCTAGTAATAATTACGTTTCTGTGGAAAAAAAGGGAAAACAAAGGAGCAGTTTGAGTTTCACCTATGAAAAATGAAACCAATTTCCCAAAGCAGAATAGAATTCTCTTACCTCAGATCTGGACTCCAGTAGCACTGGGTTCACTGTGACCATGCTAATGATGTTCTTCCCTAATTTTCCCTGTGTTGTCTGTTTAATATCCAGTTAATATTTTTCCTGTACTTTAGCAATCTTTATCAAAATGCTGCCTTCCATGTTTGAAGTGTCAGAGGTTAATGCATGATGCTGCTGAAATGAGGTGGTGTGTGTCAGAGCTCCCATTAAGACCCAAATTGCTGTATTTATTCTATGAAAGAGCCTATTATTTCCCATCTTACAAATGTGTGGCGTCCACAGGGACTCTGTAAACACTGCAGCTGTGTCAAGTCCTCCCGGGAACCTGTCATTCGTTTCTTCTGTTTGAAAGGCCTCTCGTCCCTTCCAATGGCTCCTTGAAGGGGGTTTTTGGGGAGTGGCACTGCCCGTTTGAACCGTATTTATGTAGGATGGGATCTGATGTTTTCAAGGGAGTGTCTTTTGTCTGTGCTGAGGATTCTTGATCTCAGCAATACTGAGGTCTTAGGCCCGATGATTCTTTGTTGTGGGGGGCTTTCTTTGCGTTGTAGGAGGTTCAGCAGCTTCCATGGGCTCTATACTCACTGGATGCCAACAGAGTCTCCCCCCCACCCCCATCCCAAGCTGTAGAACTCTTAAGTGTATATGAAAATTGCCAAATGCCTTCCTGGGGGCCAGACTTCTTCCTGTTGAGAACCATCATTCTTTTTTTTTAAACATATTTTTATTGATTTTACAGAGAGAAAGGGAGAGGGATGGAGACTTAGAAACATTGATGAGAGAGAAACATCGATCAGCTGCCTCCTCCACCACCACAGTGCATGCCCTGACCAGTATTGAACCTGGACCCCTTCAGTCCATGGGCCAGCGCTCTATCCACTCAGCCAAACTGCTTAGGGTGAAAATCATCAGTCTTCGTGTATAAACATACAGAAACAAAAATGTTCTAGGAACTATGAAACTTTGCTGAAATATACTTGAAAATTCTATTCTGTAGAATGTTTTGCGGGGGTGGGGAGTGGGGGGTTGGTGGGTACCAGATTCTGAAAGAAGACCAACACATTTCCTTGAGTTTTACGATATACTCATCAGTGGTAGTGTGATTAGGAAAAGGAAAAGGGGTCATACTAGGGTTCAGTTTGAAAATAACAGATTGTTGAGGAACCGTGGCAAAAGAAGTGTCTGCAGCTTTAAATGGCAGGATTGTGTCTGTTACATAAAGTCAGCAGGCGGAACCCCTGAGGGTCTGAACAGAAACACAGATGCCTGCACATCATTATGCTGCTGTGGCCTCACACAGGTCTGAATCAGCCCTGCAAATGCATACATTGTTTCTTACAGAATGTCTCTGGCTCCTGACAACAGAATTGCATCATGATGTCTCTGCTAACAATCCGATGACTCACAAATGAGTCAACAGAGAAGGTGTTGCAGGAGGCTAACTGCTGTGCTGCCCCAGGACAGGTGGGGAGCCAGGCAAGCCATGAGTTTACTGGGCCTGATTTTCAGAAGGGATTTTCAACTCCGGTAACCCGGGAGGCTGCATGCCTCTTCTTCCAGTGAAAATGCTAGTTTTATGAGAGCCCAGCAGAGGAGGTTAATATTCGGAAGCCCTGCGTTCCCTACATTGACTGCTTTGGATAGCTGGCGGATGTCAAATTCAACACCTGCCCACACTCTGCTGTACCTTAATGGATCCTCATGGTGCAAGAGGAAGGGCATTGTGCTTCTGTAATTCTCTGTGGGGAGCTCGTTCTTTTGTGTCTTTTTCTTACTTAAAAAATGATGTGGGTTTATAAACAAAAGCCACAAGCACATCATTTCGAGCAGAACTGTCTTTGTGTTATAGAAACACAAGACTGATTTTCTTGTACAGTGAAGCTTGAGCCAGTCGTTTAAAACTTGTATACTTATAGCTCATTATTTATATTTTACTCTTCAAAAATTTTGAGGAGCTGGATTGAATTTTACTGTCAAACTGTTTCTGAAGGAGAGTTGAAGCAAATTCACAGAGTGAAAGAGATTGGAAGCAGAAAATTTAAGAATACAATATGCTTTAAAAATTTCTTAACAGGTTAAAAGCTCTTATTCACACTAACACTTATTAGACTATTTATAAACCAAACGTATCTATTCATTAAAGCTTTCCCCCCCAAAGATAAGTAAATTACTTTGTGGTACAATAGTACATTCCACTTATCCTGCATAATTAAAATGAAATCATGGGTCTTAAATAGTGAGTAATTCAGAGTGACCTTTTATTTATTTATTTATTAAAAATATATTTTATTGATTTTTTTTTACAGAAATGAAGGAAGCGAGATAGAGAGTTAGAAACATCAATGAGAGAGAAACATCGATCAGCTGCCTCCTGCACACTCCCCACTGGGGATGTGCCTGCAACCAAGGTACATGCCCTTGACTGGAATCGAACCTGGGACCCTTGAGTCCGCAGGCCGACACTCTATCCACTGAGCCAAACCAGTTAGGGCCAGAGTGTCCTTTTAAAATTTAGCCCCAAGAAGTGGAGTTTTTCTATGCTTGGAAAAGATTTTATCGTTCAGTATAAAATAGGTCTCTGACTACTTTTGTCGGGACCACCACTGGGATATGTTACCAAGGAGGACTGGGTAGGAGGGTAAGCTCAAGGAACCTGGATCTGCCTTCTCTTTCTAAGTCTAGAAAATTCATTTTATTTGCATGGAAAAGGGGGATGTGTACAGGTGGATCGGCTCTTGCTAAATGAACTCAGAGATGATTGGTGTATAAACCACATGCCAACTTTCAATTGCTAGGTATAGCTAAATCATTGGTATAGTTAATGCATGTTTCTTGAAGGAAAATCTATATTAAAAGGTAAATTATAATTAGAAGATTGGTATGCGGAGGCTTAGGAAATTAGATGGCACATATTCCTTTTAGAGATATGGGATTCCTCCAAAAAGCCTGGAATGCTAATTTGTTGCATTGACACTCTGCAATGGTGAGAGGATGCTTACCATCCCCTCAAATAGCTATTTTTGTTACATTCCCCCTTCCCCCTAAGCCCTGGCAATCACGAATCTATTGTCACTATGGATTTGCCTATTCTGGACACTTCATATACGGACTCATACAATACATGGCTTTTTGGGTCTGGCTTCTTTCACTTAGCACAGTGTTTTCAAGGTTCATGTAAGTTGTAGAATGTATTTCATTCTTTTTTATGACCAAATAATATTCCATTGTGCATATACCACATTTTGTTTATCCATTTATTATTTGATAGACATTTCTCTTTCTATGTTTTGGCTATTATAAATAATGCTGCTACCAACATTCATGTACAAGTTTTTGTGTAGTCCATGGGTGTTATGATTTCTCTACATCCTTACCAATAGTTGTCAGTGTCTATCTCTTTGATTATAGCCGTCCTAGTCTATTTAACTAATTTATAATGTTGCTGAACATGATCACGTGTGCTTTTTGTCCATTTGTATGTCTTCTATGGAGAAATGTGTATTAAAATCCTTTGCTCAATTTTTAATTGGGTTGTCTTTTTACAATTGAATTTGTAAGTGTTCTTTATATATTCTAGATATAATTCTCTTATCAAATATATGGTTTACAAATATTTTCTTGACTCTGGAGTTTTTAATAGACAGTATTTTTTTTAGAGTAGTTCTAGGTTCAAAGCAATACCCTGGCAGTTTCTCTGCCTAGTTCACAGTTCAGAGGCGCTATCAGCTTGTGCGCCATTTGCAGAAGACATCAGAATGAAACTGCAAGCGTTTTCTGATGCAAGGAACATGGTATTCACAATCTTGGGATGGAAATGCAAGTGAATGTTTTGCAATGATCAGGTGTAATATTTCGTTGTCATAGCAGCCATTAAACAAATGCTTGTGGTTGGATATGGACTACATTCGTTTGCCTTTTGAGCAACTTCCCATGATGGTACAAAATGGTGCTCTCTTTCTCTCTCTGTCTCTCATTTTAAAATTTAATTTGTTTCAATAAATAAGTATAAGTAATTATATTTATGCACTTAATTACCACGCTTATATTATGTTTTGATTTCTTGTGCATCAAATTCTTCCACGGGGGATTGGGACATGGGGAAGTTCAAGTTGAAATATCTAATCATCAATCTTGTGTGGTCGCCTGCTTAAAATGGTAAGGATGACCTAGAAATATGGACTGAGTGTCCCATCATTATGAAGCCTTTATTTGTGACCATCTCACTTTATTTCACTCCATGTGCTATTGTAGTATGCTCTTGGTTCTAATGGAACAAGTCAGTGAATTGAATGGGAATGTTGCTGGGGATTCTCCTTCTCTCCAGGTTAATGTCCCATTTGTGGTTTTGGATTTAGGCAGGAGCTCTGAAACACTGTCATGCTTACCTTTGACTTATGAACTCTAGATGATTCAACATACTAGTTATTCCTTGTGTTTGTTTTAAATGGTCAAAATCACTACTATATAAACAGGTTTACTAAAGGAAGGGAACATAACTAATGTAACTTTCAGTGCCTGGATAATTTGCCCAGATTCAGCCTCCCTTCCAGGAGTGTGAGGCTTAGCACTGTTGATAATAATTGCCTCAAAGGCTGTCAGGCCTGACCTGCTACCTTTGGTTAATGTGAAATACACATCGCTGTAATCCAATGGAGAAATAACATGCATGTTTAAACCTTATATCCCAAATAACTGGAGACTTTAGTTAGAAGTCTGATAAAAGTAAATAGTCTTGTATCTCCTCAACAGAGAGATGGAGATCTTCCAGCTTCAAAGAAGAAACGCCAGGCAGGGGAGAAGATCATGTACACCTTGGTCTCAGTCCCACATGGGAATGACATTGCGTCCCTTTTTGAACTGGATGCCACAACTCTTCAGAGAGCTGACTGCCTGGTTCCCAGGTAAGAGAATAAATTATGGTTAAGTGTTAATGTTTCTTTGAATAAATTCTTTGAATAATGTTTCTTTGAAAGATAAGACGTTAAAACCATAATGTTACATAATTTTTGTCCTATAAAGGGAGAGAGCATAGGTGATGAACAAGTGTGTAACAAATCATGCCTCTTTTGTGAATCGGTTAACACAGTTTAACTTCGGTTAACTTTTTTTTATAAATAATTAAAATGTGCATGACTGAAGAAATTCTGAAAAATGCATAGCAATAACTTATTATTGCTTGTTTGGATTTTGGTTACTAAAATGAAAAATAACCTAGAAGCTTTCTATTAACATGGATATAATTTATTTTTATTATATTAAATCCCAGATACCTTTCATTAATTAATTCATTCATTTAGTCAGTCAACAAATCTTTATTGAACATTGATGACATTCTAGGCATTGCACTTGGCATTGGGAAGACAACACTGAACACACTGGTTATTGACTTAAATTTAAATGAGGGAGAGAGGTGATATACAAACATAAAATATAAGGCCAGGTAATGAAAATGCTTTTAAGAAAAATTGCAGAGTTTGGAGAGAGTTCTATTAGGTATGAATGTTCAGAAATGACCTCTGATTTAGGACATTTGAGAAACTATCTGAATGATTTCAGGGATCAGTGCTCTATATTAGGAGTGTTTTAAGCAGTAGGAATATGAAATGGAAACATCTTGAAATTTGCCAAGTATCCCGAAGGACCAGCTGAGAGACAACTTGGACCTAAGTGAGTAAGAGGAAGAGGGAGGAGAATTAGTAATGTGGTAGCCAGAACTTAATGTGAGAAAATACCTTACGTTCTTTTGCTTGTGTTTGATTACTTTAGTAAACCTCTTTTGCCTACACCTGTCTACCTTCCATCAATAATATTATGATACACTCTCTTAGATAAGCGATTTCCAACCTTTTTCATCTCATGGCACACAAACTAACTACGAAAATTCTGTTGCACACCAAAAATATATATCATATTTTTTCCCGATCTGACAGAAAAATAGGTCTAATTTTGATTTCATTCACGCCAGACAGCTATTGTTGGGTTGGCTGTTGTCATTTTTCTATTTGACAGTCTAAGGGAAAGAGGTCAGCTGTTACATGTTTTAAAAATTCTTGAGGCATGCCAGTTAGAAATCACTGCTTTAGATGCATAGATGAGTCTTGCCCATATTGTTATGTCTAGTGGATGGTTCTAAATTGTCCTTGCTAGAGCATTATTGTACTTGGCCTTGGTCAAATGACAGTGTGAGGCTTATGGTCCTTATCCACAATGCGCACATTACAGGTTGCTTTCAGGGATGTTCTAACACTGCTGAGGAACACTGCTCCTTGAACTTCCCTGAGGCTTTCGTGGTGGTTCTCCTTCAGGAGAAATACTGCCAGATCTTGGCTTCCTGGGGGGTGTACCTCACTCTCCCCTGTTCTGCTGGCCTGTGAAGACATTCCCTCTGAAGGTGTTACCTGACTCAGGTCGCTGGCCTTCTCTTCTCAGTAGTGGGATCTTAATCCTCATAAGACTTTCATCCTTTTAAATTTAAAAGCAAAATGGAGTCCTTTTTGAACTCTAACCAAGGAAATTTGCTTAAGGAAGT
Organism: Murina feae; assembly: GCA_004026665.1. Lineage (NCBI taxonomy): Eukaryota > Metazoa > Chordata > Mammalia > Chiroptera > Vespertilionidae > Murina > Murina feae. Next base: position 10,124 of record PVJC01029677.1, on the reverse strand, counting down.
GATGGATAGCTCTCACTGTAAAGTGCGTGCACCCATGACAAATCCCTGAGCCTTGCTTTATATGAAAGCGTTAATCTATTACTATTTAGTAGAACTTTTGAAGCCTTTCTCACTGTAGAACGGAGTTTTGTATGAGCAGATTCGTTTGTCATTAATTATATTAAAGCTAATGTTGATGAACACTTAATAATAACTACACTTACGCTAAGCTCTTGAGCACTTTCTAAGTGCTAAGCCCTGCCAAGACATTAATTTAACCCTGGCAGCACACTTACAAATAAGGAACAAGAGACAGAGCAAGGCTTTTCAAGTTGACTGTATATTGTAATCACTTGGGTAGCACTGGGATCTCTCTGTGCTCTGACCAGTGCAGCCAGAGTTTACACTGTGGGATGCAGGCTTTGCTTTTTAAAATCATTACCCAGGTATTTGATTCTGAAGTGTGGGAACTAAAAAAATCTATACTCTTAACCACTATGCTACAATGCCTTCATGTTTTAGACATTCAGATTATATTGAGATCTTAATAGCAACACATTCGTGTGGCAAATGAAAGAGTTACTCATTTTCAGAATTCTTGCAAAATATAAAATTATACTCAAGTGTAATATCTTTAGTTTGGGACCCAGCAATCTAGGTTGACTCAATAGCATATATTGAACAAGTGTAGGAGTAAGAGTAGGGGCATCGGCCACAGGGCTTACTAAGATGTGGCCCACACTTTCCAGATGCTTAAAAGACAGTTGGGAAGACAAGTGAACCCAAATAACATCTCCTGGGTCAATCTACGCAGAAGATGGTAAAACAGTTACTTTAAAATTTCTGATTATTTGGACAACGGTTGGATCTTCGCTATTTTAGATTTTTGAAAACCAGTCTTTGTTTTATTTACTTTTATGAATGAGCAGAACCATGAAGTTGAATGAACCTCTTACTTTCTCTGCGGCCCTTGACATTTTAGTTGACTTTCTTTTATTGCTTTCTGTCTCATGTTGTATGACTCATTTATGTCTTACGTTTCCTACTAAATTCTCAGGAACTTGAAAAAGGAGGAATTACCACAATGGAACTCTTTTAATAGGCACAGCTCATATATGTTAATGAAATGATAAGAGAAGATTCACTAACAAGGATGATATTTGAGTTGGAAAAAGTTCTAGCTGTCTTTTCTCAGGCACTCTGAGAGTTCATATACAGTTGATCTTTATTATTTCCAGTACCTTGAAGTAGCAACTACTGAGCCATTGCTCTTAGGGGAAATACACAATTAGGTTTCTCTGAGCCTCTGGTCACAGTATTTTTGGGAATCATTGAACACATAACCTTGTTTTATGTGTATTTCTGTTTAAAGACACCTTATTTAATCTATGTTGTTGATTCGTTAACATTGAACTCACAGCTGTTAGCATTACAATTCATTTCTGAATGAAGCTTATCTAACAGGAGTATTTTCTCCTAATGGACAGCACAACCTTGCTCTGGGTATAGTAAACCACACTGTGTTTGGGAACGGTTTAAAACAAGTGTGGAATCCATGAATAATGAGATATACAGTGTATACTTTTACATGCAGATGATTAAGCTACAGAAAGCACTACTGTCCTAGCCAGTTTGGCTCAGTGGATAGAGTGCTGGCCTGCTGACTGAGGGGTCCTGGGTTTGATTCTGGTCAAGAGCACATACCTTGGTTGCAGGTTGGATCCCTGGCCCGGTTGTGGCGTGTGCAGAAGGCAACCGATCTGATGTGTGTCACATTGATGTTTCTCTCTGTCTTCCCTCTCCCTTCCCTTTTTCTAAAATCAATAGAAAAATATCCTCAAGTGAGGATTAACTCTTTCTTCCCCCCAAAAAAGGACTGTTGGCTGTAGTTTAACTGAGTTAACTACTTGATCAATGCTTGTCACATTAGCATCTATCAGAATTTCATGGAGAGCCTGTTAAAATACTCATTGTTAGGCCTTACCCTCTGAGTTTCTGAGTCAGTGGATGAGGATGAAGCCTCAGAATTTGCATTTCTAACAAGTTCTCAGGTGATTCTGATACTGCTGGTCACACTTAGGTAATAATACTGCACGCATTGAAAGAGTTTATAGTTCTGAAATTTTCCTTCAAGCAAACTGATCAATACTTGAGTCAATTACTAGTCTAAAATATATCGCTATTTATATTGTGTATGAAATTGTTAAATATGTTAATATGTGAGATAACTTTATAATGTGTTTTGTGTTATTTTGCTTTTAGGAACTCCTACGTTCGGTTAAGACATTTATGTACCAACACATGGGTAACCAGCACTAGTATCCCTATAGACACAGATGAAGAGAGGCCTGTTATGTTGAAGGTAAATGTTCCTGAAAATGGTTTGATTTTCAGCCAAACGTTGTGTGAATAGGATTAAGGGGTAAGTGACATATTTCTTTCAACCCATCCTCACCAGTATTAGAGATTGTTGCAAGTCATTGAATCATGCTCTCGTGTCTGCCAGCTGCTTAGGTAGCTGAGCTAAGTGCTTGGCTCTGGCAGGACTGTGAGGCTCAGGAGTACACGGCACAGATACCAGAGGGTGGGGGCCGCCTGGAGACAGGGAAGAAGATTCTAGGACTGCACTTTCTCTGCTAAAAGGGGAGCAAAGGGCAAGTGGGATAGGGATGCGTTTGGGGACAAGGCAGGATGTGGGCATGGACAACCCGTGTTCCTTTTGCCTTTCATAGAAGGTGTTGTGGGTGGGAATTATGTGTTTGCATTATCGGCTCCTGTTTTGTATTTCTTAAACCGCACTAAGGTGTATTGGTATTTGAAGTACATTGCATGGTTATTTAAAAAGAAACAACTCGTCTGACTGGACATAACCCCACCACGTTGCAGATTGGAACTTGCCAAACAAAAGAAGATAAAGAAGCATTCGCCATTGTGTCCGTCCCGCTGTCTGAGGTGCGAGACTTAGATTTTGCCAATGATGCAAACAAAGTGCTGGCGACCACGGTTAAAAAGCTGGAAAACGGCACAATAACTCAGAATGAAAGGAGGTTAGTAACTTTTCAAAATGTCTCTTAAATCATCAAGACTCAATTGTCCACTCCTGCAGTAAACCTCAGGTGAACTTGTGGGTAACTAGTACTAGTATTCCTATAGACACAGATGAAGAGAGGCCTCTTATGTTGAAGGTAAACGCTCCATTACCACAGTGGTATTCCTTTAACAGACACAACTCACATATGTTGTGCTCCATGGGGAGCACTCTGAAGCAATCTCCATAGCAGCACACCTGATACTGATGAGCAAGTCATGGTGAGTGACAGAAATGGTGACATTCACATCTGGTGGAATACTTACTTTTTCCATTTTAGTTTGACTTGAAAACAGTTGTTTTCCATTACTCTCTAATATTTCCTTTCCTTTTATTTTTTTTAAAATAGTTTTTATTGATTTCAGAGAGGAAGAGAGAAGGAAAGAGAGATAGAAACATCAATGATGACAGAATCATCGATTGGCTACATCCTGCACACTCCAACCTGGGCATGTGCCTTGATTGGGAGTCAAATCATGACCTCCTGGTTCATAGGTCAATGCTCAACCACTGAGCAACACTGGCTGGGCTGATCTTTCCTTTTAAATGTTTCATAAGAGATTCATAGTACCTTTTGCTGCACTTGAATTGCGATTTTGGATTTCTAAAGGTTCTAAAAGAAGTTGTATTTTTGTTGTTGTTTTTACTTATTCAAGATACAGTTCTCTGCTCAAATACCACAAACAAACAAACACACACAAAAAAACCCACCCAAATATATAATACCAGAAAACAGTCTTCATGCTGTAGCTCTCTGCTCTTACAACTCCCTCAGAGACACTGGTTCCTTAATTCTTCAACTCTGGTTTTGAAAGTGAGAAAGAGAATGATATTGATAGATGTTAATTATTTTACCCCTACCTCATGTTGGCACTATACATATATTTTATCTAATCCTTCATACATTGGAACTCTCATACACAGCTGGTGAAATGATAGTTGGTAAAAGCACTTTGGAAAATAGTTTTGTTAGTGACTAGAGAAGTTAAAGAGGCAACACTCCTCTTATAAGTAGGACAATCCGGTGTTTGTCCTTCTATGACTGGTTTATTTCACTTACAATGTCCTCCAGATTCACCCATGTTGTCACATGTGACAGAATTTTTTTATTTTTAAAGTTGAGTAATATTCCATTGTATGTATATATTGCATTTTCTTTATCCATTCATCCATCCACAAACATTGAGGTTGTTTCCCATATCTCGGCCATTGTGAACCATGTTGCAAAACGGTCCGACTCTTAGAAACAGAGAGTAGGATGGTGGTTGCCAGTGGCCGGGCGTGGGAAGGGAGATATGGGGAGATCCTCTTTAATGGGAATAAGTTTCATTTATACAAGGTGAGTAAGTTCTAGAGATCTGCTGTATAACATTGTGCCCATAGTTAATAGTACTGTCCTGTGCACTCAAAGATTTATTCAGAGGGTCGGTCTCACTAATTACCACACACACATGCACAAAGAAAGAAGCAGACACTCTATGACTCACCAGCTCCCCTACTAGGCTGAATGATTTTGAACATCTGTCCGAAAGATGCTCCTACACATGTGCACCAAGACACATGTGTAACAAAGTTCAGCCTTGTTCTAAATAACCGCAAACTGAAAACCACCCAGTCGCCCATCACCAGCTGAATAAGTGAGTCCCATCTTGGTAAATATCATACAATGGAACACAGTATAGCAATGAAAATAAATGAACTGCGTCTATGTAAACTGTAACAACATGGATAAACCTAATAAATCTTGGATTGAATGAGAACAAGACACAAACTCTTTCACTCTAATAGTATTTGTGACGTTTAAAAACAAGCAAAACTAAACTCTTATTTGGGGTGCTTACCCAATTGGCAGGGCTATAAAGAAGTGCAAGGAGATAGTTGTCACAGGAGTCAGGGTGGCATTCACTTTAGAGGAAGTTCTTGCAATGTTCCATTTCCTGTTCTAGGTCGTGCCTTTGTGGGGCTCGAACCCTAAGTATGCCATAATGAAACATGTATGTTTTATGAACTTTTAGAAATATATGTTACAACATAACATATATTTCCATACCTATTAATGGGAAAAAACTCATAAATGTGCAGACAAGTGGCATAGCTGTTTCTCAGCTTCCTCTCTTCATACCTGTTTCACCCCTAACAAAACTGCATTTGACGACAACTAATTGTGCATTCAGTTGTACCTCTATTCCTCTGGGGAGAGTGAATAAAGGCCAGAAGCTGAAACCACTGCTCCCTTTGCTACAGATGATTAAATACCAGAATTAAGTTATGACCAGTAGGGGAATCTGATGTGCAGACACTGATACCACTTTTTATTTGCTTCTTACCTATTAACACTTCCTTTTGACGAATCCATTTTTAGTCTCTGTCACTCCATATATGCTCAGAAGTTTACTCAGTCTCACTTACAAAGTCCCCCTTACTAGGGATTACAGTGATTCTTGAAGAAAAACATACACAAAGGTTAGGATTACATGCACTTACCACTACAGGCTGTAACCCTGTGTGAGGTGCTCCTCTTGTTACTGCCAGAGAGAATCTTAATCTCTCAAGATTATTCTGAGGAAGGTGGAAGATCAGGACTGGGCAGGGGTTACACATTTGTATTCCCCCTGCTTCCTTCCCCACTGTTTTAGAGTGAAAAACATCCTAGCATAAAGAAGGTCTTGCTTGAGAGTTAGGAAGTTGCAATTATTAATCTTAATTTAGTAATTTTAGAAAAAGCCACCTTCCATCAAAATTCATTCGAAGCGGCCTGTCAGTACAGTAAGAGCTCATGGCAGAGTTGAATACATTTATCTGATTTTTCTTGGTTTTAGAATTCAATATAAAATTCTTTCTGAAAATACCTCACGACTCTGACTTTTTTTCCTCTCTGGAGAATGAAGTTATTATTAGATATTCTTTTACTCCAGAAAGAGTGATACCAGGTCAAAAGGAAGGTGTTAGAATATTGCAGATTTGTCTCAAAATGCCTGTGGTGTTTGAATTCTCTCTCATCACACCCCCTTTCCTTCACCCTGGAATAGACTGTGGAGGCACAGCTCCCGGGTTGTGCTCCAAGATCCTCAACCTCAGATATTCTTCTGTAGCATTTTCTGACCTCATTCTGCAGAGCTGTACCCAGAGGGAAAATGGAGGGCAGTTAGCTATGTTTAGGGCCAGAAGAAGGGGTACATGCAATCGTAAACCAGAATTTCTGCGCCGTGTTTCCACCTCTGAGCAGGCAGAAAAAATAGGGGGTTTCTCTGCAGTGTTTACAGTTGAATAGCCATTCGTTTCCCATCTTGCTGAACTGTTGGTGTACGCCAGGCACAGGGCCACAGGCATGTATGCAGGCGTTGGTGAATGGCACAGACTGTGGCCATGTCTTCAGGTAGTTTCAGGGCTCATGGGCGGTTCTGGTGACAGAAGCCCAGCACCCAGAACAGTGGCTGTGCATCGTGCGCTCCCAGATTAGTCGTCCTGACTGAGAGCTCATGTCTGTCCCCTTAAACTTCATTTGCCTGATGTTACCATCTCTCTGTGAGCTGTCTTTTGTTTGGTATTTGAGTAGATGCTTCTTTTGCGATAGCCATTTATTCCAGGTTTCCTGGCCATTTTGTTTTAGTCCTGTCTCTTTGAGGAGCAGAGAGATGGGTTTTTAAAATCTGATCTTACAGTCTTCATTTGCTCAACTTTGATACAAAATGTGTTGGAATTACTTTGATATCTAAGGGTATTTTGTTTTGTTTGTTTTTTCCTTCTTTAGTGTAGCTTTTTTCTTTTCTCTCCCTTTTTCTATTGCTTTCTGTTAGATTGATGTTTATATTTTTCTCCCCATTTTTTCTTTTTCTCTACTAGTTTAGAAGCCAGAGATAATATTTTTTATTATTTAGAAATTGCCCTTATGTTCATAGAACATAAAATTTAAACTATATGTGCAAACATTTTAACTATATAGTCTTTCTTATAAAACTTGAAGGCACAGGGTGGGGCAAAAGTAGGCTTATAGTTGTGAGTACATGGAACACAGTTTATTCTTATATTCTTATTTATTAATTATTGCATTATTTTCCATATGAATAACTGTAAACCTGCTTTTGCCTCACCCTGTATTAAACATTTATTTTATGAGAGAAAAGTACCTCAGAATGCTTTAATTATGCTCTGATATTCTGTCTCCCATCTCTCTTGGAATAGTTTTTTAGAACCATTGTTCTGTGTTTATTCTTTTCATTTAAACATTTTATTTTATTGTGTTTAACAATTACAAAGGAATAAATATCATAAATATTATGTATCACCTTTTCTACTGTAAAGTTTAGCATCTAAATTGTTTTTCAGTTATTTATTATATTTATTAATATACTTCATGTCTTCCTCTGCTTGCCTTTATTTTTTACATCTCACTTCTCTCTGAGTTTGCTTTTCTTCTTGCTGAAATTCATGCTTTATTCAATGAGGTTATAAATCTTATTAGTTTTTACATATATGAAAATGTCTTTATTTGACCTCTACTCTTAAGTGATACTTTATGCATAGAATGTTAGATTGAAAATTATTCTTCTTTAGTATTTTTTTGTTATTAATCCTCACCAGAGGATTTTCTCCCCATTGATTTTTAGAGAAAGTGGGAGGGGAGGGAGAAGAGGGAAAGAAAGAGAGACAGAGAAAGAGAGAGAAACATTGATGTGAGAGAGACACATCAATTGGTTGCCTATCACAGGTACCCCACTGGGGCTGGGGATTGAACCTGCAACCCAGGTCTGTGCCCTTGACCAGGAATAGAATCTATGACCCTTTGGTGCGTTGGGAGATGTGGGAGGGGCGTGTGTGCACGTTGCTCTAACCACTTAGTAACACTGGGGAGGGCTTCTTTAGTCTTTTAAAATTATAATTTAACTAGAAGCCCAGTGCACAAATTTGTGCACTTGGGGGCGGGGGATGGAGAGTCTGTCAGCCTGGCCTGTGCCCTCTCGCAGTCCGGGAACCCTCGGGGGATGTCCACCTGCTGGCTTAGGCCTGCTCCCCAGGCAATCAGGCTTAAGATGGCAGTCAGACATCCCTCTAGCAGCTTGGGAGTGGGCCTAAGCTGCAGTCAGACATCCTTAGTGCTGCTGAGGAGGCAGGAGAGGCTCCCACCACCACTGCTGTACTGATAGCCATCAGCCTGGCTTGTGGCTGAGCAGAGCTCGCCCTGTGGGAATGCACTGACCACCAGGGGCAGCTCCTGCATTGAGCGCCTGCCCTCTGGTGGTCAGTGTGTGTCATAGTGACCAGTCATTCCCAGTGGTTCTGCTGTTAGGGTCAATTTACATATTACCTGTTTATTATATAAGATTATTTTCTGTTCTTTCCTGTTCCAATTAAGAAATCTGCTGTTAATGGAACTCCTATGCTTTATTGGCATTTCCCCCTTTATTTTCTGGTAATTTTGTAGATTATTTTCTTTGTTGTAAAACTTTTATTTTTGTTTGCCTCATTGGATACTTAGTGAATGCTTTAAATCTGAATATTATGTCTTCCATCAAGTCTGGGAAATTTGTAGCCATTTTCCTTCAAATATTGCTTCTTTGTCTTCTTCTCTCATCTCTCTTTTGTAACTCCTATTAAATGCATGTTGGAGCCTCTTAATTCAGCCTCCTGTTTCTTCTCTTTCTTTTTATAATTTGGCTTTTAAAAACGTTCAGTGCTGCTTTATGGATATCTTTGGATACTGTCTTATTAATCACTAATTTTTCGTGCAATATATGTAGAATAGTTTATCTTCATGAATGAAATTTTTATTTAAATTATTATAATTTTAGTGTTAATGGTTCTTTTGCATATCTGCCTACTCATTGCTCATATCTTTCTTTATATGTTGTCTTTTTTTTATATGTATATAATTGCTCTCTTTAAGGCTTTGAGGATTAAAATCAATTTTTAAAAATTATTTTAAAATTGTTCTTTTTCTTGCTTTTTGTTCGCCTTCTGATTTTTTAAGTATGATTGCTTAGTCTGTTTCTAGTCCCAGATCATTTCGTTTTTCCTATTCTATACATTGGAGAAATTGAAATGTGGTGAGGATTATAAGATGTAATTTGAGTCAAGAGTGAAAATAGTGATTGGAATTTAGGAATATAGAAAAATAACTAGTTTACCTAAAGTGGAACTATTCTTTATTGCCCTTCAATCATGGAAAAGCCTCCAGTGTTCTTCTCCTATTGACTGACTGTCGCTGGGGCTCCCACGGCTTTATTTCATAATGGTCATTACCAATACTTGATTGGAGCTGGATGTGGGAGTGGGGACTGGAGGAACTGGAGAAGAGATGTTCTTGTAAAGGTTTTGGTCACATTAACGGAATTAAATATTTTGTTGATTAACTAATTTTTATTGTAAAATACATTGTTTTGCAGTGTTTCAGTTCCTAGTGTTTCTTAACTTCCTCCCCCAAATTAACACTATGTGGTAACATTTCCTTTTCACTTTACTATAGGTTTGTAACCAAATTATTGGAAGACCTTATCTTCTTTGTTGCCGATGTACTTAACAACGGGCAAGAAGTTCTGGATGTGGTTATCACCAAGCCAAACCGAGAACGCCAAAAATTAATGCGGGAACAAAACATATTGGCACAGGTGAATGTGTTCATGTGCTAAATTTACATATTTTGTTTTCTGAATTATACTATTAGGAAAGTCCTTGGATTAATTATTTATTACTGCAAGTTACCCACGATCTTGGTGGCTGAAAACATCAGTTTCTGTGGAATAGGCATTGTAGGAGTGGCGTGGGTGGGCAGTTCTTGCTCAGGATTTACCAGGCTGCAGTCATCTCAAGGCTCAAATGGGAGAGGAGTCACTTCCCAGCTCACTTCTATGAGCCTGTCCACAGGGCTGCCTTGAAATAAGCCAGTCAGAGAAAGACAAGTGACCTCACTCATAAGTGGAATCTAAAGGGCAGAATAAATTGATGAACAAAATAGATCCAGGGACATAGAGACATGGAACAGACTGTTGAATCTCAGAGGGAAGGTGGGGTGGGTAGGTGGAGATCAACCAAAGAACTTGTATGCATATATGCAATAACC